>BGPR01008728.1:19519-61814 GCA_013235015.1 Araneus ventricosus | reverse complement strand
AGTAACTTTATGGTCAAGCAAATGTAACAGAAATTGAAAAAAAAAAACCATTACTTGCTAATTTTAATAAATTTCAATCTACATACAAGATAAATGAGTTATACTATTTGATGGTAACCAATTATTTGTTGAAAGCAATTTATGGTCATCTGGCATCTTGTTGCTAAAGGAATTTAGGCAAGTGAATAGATGACTCATTGGAGATAACAGCCTCTCCAGTAATATCTGGTTGAGGGGTGGTGTCATTTCTTAGTTAAATAATTTGTGTAGAGATGACTTCATATTTTTAAATTGCTGTAATTTTACTAGTTCTCTCCTGAACTCAATGGAGAAAGAGACACTCGAGCTTTTTTCAGTCTATTGACTTTACTCCCAGTTAGGGCTAGGTCCTGTTTTTACTTTCCAAAAGTTATGTGTGTGTAGGAGACATGCACATGATGAATTCAGTCTAACATATTTTAAGCTAGAACACACTTATTAGCCCATTATTACCAAAATTTCAGTTACTGGACTTACATAAATTTGAATTTTACACCAGTGTATCAAGAAAAAGCATGCAATTTTTCATGCTGGTACAGAGGACTCAACCGCTGGAAGGTTAACACTGCAGTGTTTAATTTAATTAAATTTATGTACTATTTTGCAGCAATATGAAGGCTATTTTGGGACAGACCGCTTAATTTTTAACTCTCTGAACCTGGCTAGAGTGAGAATTCCATTGCCTCAAAACTTGGAGTGAATTTTCATTCACAAAGACAGAATGGAATCGTCAAGTTTTTTACAGAAATTCCAGGTCGACACCTATAGTTGTCCGATTAATTGTCAACAAAGAAAGGAATTTCATTTTTCCTAAAAAAATTCGCCCAGGCACCCAAAACCGCCTTCTGTCGAATGGGCAGTCTGAGGCCGGATAGGGCTCATAGGGTTAAACCATGGTCGGATGGTGAGGACAACACCTGAGCCGACACCCCTTCTCCAACCTTCGCACCAAACTAACAGGAGGTTATTAGACCCAAAGGATTTAATGTACACCAGACCTGCTTACATGGCAGTTCTTCGATGGAATTAGATTTTGAAATTGGAACTTTTTGGCCTTGAAACCGAGACCAGGTCAACACGTCCCCAACACTGCAATGTTTTCAGTTAATCATGACTTAAATCTACTGTTTGGTAGCAAGTTTTGTTCACAGAAATTTAAAATATTTTTCAAAAAATCTACTAACCAGTTTTGAAAATTCTCAAAAATTTTGTACATGAAATTATTTCTGATTGGAAGTGTTTATCAGTGAGAATAATCACTTTTAGATATGAA
Source organism: Araneus ventricosus (assembly GCA_013235015.1). Classification (NCBI taxonomy): domain Eukaryota; kingdom Metazoa; phylum Arthropoda; class Arachnida; order Araneae; family Araneidae; genus Araneus; species Araneus ventricosus. The sequence continues at coordinate 60,502 of BGPR01008728.1, read as the reverse complement.
AGTAATTACCGAAATAAAATTTCTTCCAAGGTAACAAGGTTCCCACAGAAAGCTTGTAGTAGAGAACAGATCCGGGTGATAAGAAGAAAGTATTATTTACATTATTGTAAGAATCCTTTTTTATTGTATTTTTTAACAAACAAATCTATCTAGATGTCTTTTTCATCCTGCTTTATACAGAGTCTCCACAAAGACTCTTTACAATTTCAAGATTTTATTAAGGCAACAAATGAATTGACAAATCTGTAAAAAATATTGCAAATGAGGAGTACACATTCAAGGTGTAATAAAATGAATGATATCTTCATAGACATCATTAATTGCATGAAGTACATCAAGAGCAAGCATGATTTCTTGCCATGTTCTCAATAACATTGCATCATCATGAATGATAAATGAAATAAAATCTTTAAGTGATCTCTTTTAATAAATTTTAAGTGATCTTTTCCTATAGGTCTTTAATATCCTGCATTTTTGTTGACACACAATGAGTTAAACATAATCCCACAGAAAGATACATCCCATGACTAAATCTCTTCCAGAGGAGCAGTGGCGTAACTATAGGCACTTTGAAAGCAGCGGCAAAATCAGACATGTAGGAAAACAGTTTTATAAATAAGAGTATTGGAACTAGTTCAATCATTGTATATATAAAAAAATATTTATTGTAATTAATTTATATTTTTTGCCTTTTTTCAGTAAATTGCCGGTATATGAAAGAAAGTCTGGTGGTAGATGTACAATTTCGCAACGTATCTGCAGAGATCAAGGGTGCCAGACGTGTATGATAAAATTAATCCCCCCCCCCCAGGAATTTATTATTTTTATTTTCAAGTTTATGAAACTTGTAAAGGAAGGGTGGCATGCTGAAAGTTTGCCCCAGGTGATAAAAGTTGTAGCTACACCACCCTGCAAAGGAGAAGCCATTTTTTTAGGTAATTTGTTTCAACAGCCTCTCCTTCATCAATGAGGGATCTGAAATAGACAAATGCAACATGATTGCAAACTTTGACAATGACTGAGTACATGGGGTAAATTTGATAAGATTTGATAAGCATATCTCATCAACTGCCATTATAGTACTTTTTAGAAATTGTAAAGAGAATTTGTGGACACCTTGTATTTTTTCAGCACTGATAACCTTTGAATTTAACTTACTTGAATTAAAGTAGCAAAAAAAAAAAAAAAAAAAATCCTGAAACATAATTATATTACTTACCTCAGGTACTAAATTAACAACAGCATAACTTGAAGATGAAGAAACTAAAATTTTTCCTGACTCGGGTATAACCTTTTTCATGTCTCCAAAAGCATAGACATAGTCTTCTAACTTTTCAAGAAAATGAAGAAAAAGAAAAATATAAAGTTGAAACAAATAAAGCCATGAAAACATGATTTAAAAAAAGTTGAAATGACTATTTAGTGAAATAATTTTTCTAGACATTTTCATTTTCGGTATTGGAATAATTAGCACGGGAAACAGAGAAAGATACTGCTATAGCAAACATGTGCTCTCTTAACCCATTCAGGACCAGCAAAAGGAGAAGGAAGCACTCCTCCAGGCCCGCACGCTCCGAAAGTGTATGTACGGGACCGGGCAATTTTCTGGGCAGATTAAGACCAATTTCATTAAAAAATTCATATAAAATCATTACTGCAATTAAATACATTGAAATTCACAGTTTATTATCATTGATAGTATCTGAATATACTGTAAAAAATTTTCGAGATATTGAAAAAAATAATTGCAAATTTTAAAGAAAATGGTTTTAATTTAATAAAAAAAGTTAAACACATACACATAAAATTGCACACGAGTATTCAAAATACAGCTAAAATATTAGAAAATTGAATATAAGAAAATATAAGATCAATGCAAGAAAATTATTATATAATATTTAAAAGTTTTGAAGCTTACGATACATTTCAAAACATTGTTCAGGACAAAGCCCCTACATTGCAAGTTTTGCATTTATAAAAAGTTAACTTGCGTTTTTTTCTTTTCAAAGAGCTTTTACTTGCATACAAAACACTCTCTTCTTGACTTTTTACCATTAGCATCTACATATAAATTTGGGAAATGATGTCCAGTTAATCGCAAAGGATTGGCAAATGTAAATGCAGTTTGTACTTTTGTGGGCTTAATTTCCTTGTATCCTTCGATCATTTGCTGAACAAAATTTGTTCGAAACTCCACAGATGACATTTTTATGCCTTTTTGTTTGCAGAATAGTATGTTTGAATTTAATAATACCATGTCCAAAAACCCGAAAAATAATTTTCTGTACCATTTCACAGTTTTTCGAAAAGCTGGGTAGTGATGCATAATAGAGACTCCCGTATCAACTCCTCCCATGCATTTATTATAATCAACAACACAATGTGATTTCTTTATATCCTCTCCTGTTTTTCTGTTTTTTTCCCCTGTAGGAATTAGTCCTTAGAAATGTTGTCAACATGAAGATATCTTTCTTTTTATCCTTGTATCCAATCACATTAATACCCTCTTTCTGAAACGCAACAATACAATCATTTTGAAAATGACTAGGTAAATCTTTTGGCATGCCTTTCCTGTTTCTTTGGACAGTGCCACACATATTTGTGGTTTTTTTGCAAAAGATGAATGGCTAGCTCAAAACAAAAAATCCATCAAGGTATAGATTACAGCCTTTATTTTCTAAATCAGCCAATCAAGTTTTAACAACATGCTCTCCATAAAGTGCACCAGGCTCCATAAGCTCAGTATCTTTCCCAGTATAGACAAGACAATTCCAAATATATCCAGAATTGGAATCGCATAATTTATAAATTTTTATGCCATACCGAGATCGTTTAGAAGGAATGTACTGACAGAAGCCGAGTCTTCCTTTCCAAAGAAAAAAGACTTTCATCAACAGAAATTTCTCTTCGGGAATATAAAGAGCTCTGAAATATTTTATCAGTTTGCCAGAACTGGGTTTACCTTTTCAAGTTTTTTTTGCATCTGGTTTTGATGTAAAGTGCAGACATTTCAAAATTTCCCAAAATCTATTTTTTGACATGAAAAAACTGAAAAAAGGAGTGCCAAGTATTGGATTTGAAGAAAAAGACATTTTAATTGTAAGTTTCTTGATTATAGTCATTAGTATAATCAAAGACATGAACACTCTTATTTCATTTCCTGTCACTTCTGCAATGCATTTAGGTTCTTGCGATTTTGATGAATTTGGTTCCGTTTTTGATTTTTCAAAAATAAATTTTGAAAATTTATTTTTTTCATCAATTATAATTTCGATCATTTCATTCATGAAAAAAAAATTAAAAAAAAAATCTATTTCTTTTTCAACTGGCTCTGAAATGTTTATGTAGATCCCACTATTTGCAGAAAACTCCAGGGATGGTAACCCTTTGATGTCCATTTGCCAATCACTCGCACATAAATTGTTTGCACTATTATCGAAATAATCAATTATTTCTGTGTCATCTGAACAGTCCGATTCACTGTCGCTTGTATTTGAAAAATTACTTTTCCCCGTTTCATTATCTGATTCGTTCAGCAATTTAGAAATCTCGCTCTCACTTATATATTTCACTCTTTTTGCCATGGCTAATAAAATAAAACTGATGCAATCATTTCGGAAGAAGAGGACACGTGTATTTGTTTACATGTTCAAATGGCCTTGATCCAATAATAATAATAATATAAAAAAACAGAACCAAAAGTGCATACTGAAGGTCAACACTCCGTGAAACATTGGAAAATTGTAACGGACATTACCGCCATCTTAAAACTCAAATAAAATGTTCCAAGTTGAAATTGCATGTATGCGATGATGGGCTGTAGGGAAGGGAAAGAGAAATCGAATATCTGAGACAATGGGCTGTAGGGTACAGAAACAATGATCACATATACCTGAATGGGTTAATAGAGCAAAGATAGAAAGCACATTGTATAAAATTATAATAAACATATAAACAAAGAGTCTTCATTAATTTCACAAAATTGTTTTTGTAAACAAAAATAATATGCAAACAAAAAAGAAAAAATTCACAGAACTTTCAAACTCATACATAAACAATTAAATTTCAAATAACTTGGTGATAAATAATGCTTCTATTCTTAAAATGTAACATTTAATGCAAATAAAAGGACAAAACATTTAGATGAGATACAAAAAATATGAAAAAAATTGCAGAATATATTGATGCAGTGGCAAAAATAATTTAACATACCTTCACACATTCTGAATTATTTAAATTCGGACATAAATGCTTTTCAACTTCTGGAGTCAATTTCAGTGGTCTTATATACAATCTGAAAAAGAAAATCGCAATGAATTTGAATATTAATTAGTAGCTATGTTATTGGCAAATAATCAATGTAAAAAGGCCCATAAATACCTTATCTGATTTGTTGATATAAAAGAATATGCTTTAAATAAAGGAGTGTCAGCAATATCATTCCCTCTTAAGTTGAACAACCCTAATTAGGAAAAAAATAAAGAACTCAAATAAAGGGTGCAACTTGCTACATTATTAATACAGTAGAAAATTTGCAATTTACAAGAAACCAATTTTAAATTACAAATTATACGACAGGAATTACTCAAGAGTGATTGTGTAGTGGCTGAATTATAGTACATGCAATAATTGTTTTAATTTCAAAAGTATTTTACCTTATTTAATATTGTAAATAGCATTTTATTTTTCATTCAATTTTAGAAGTCATGTAATTTTATTTGTCTTATTTTTACTATTATCCATTTTTGCTTCAATGTGCATAACAAAATGAGGTCTGAAATTTATTATTTTATTTACCTCAACAAAGTTTTCATTGCTTCCATGAAATAAGAATATTATGTTAAATATTTAAAAAATGCTCCAAAAATGTTCTCTCAATATTCTTCTCATTTCATGAGAAGCCATGAAAAGTGTGTTTAGGAAAAATAAAATGAAAAATACATTTTTTTATCATGAACATTGAAGCAAAAAAAAAAAAAAAAAGGTTAAATAAAAAAAAAAAAAAAAAAAAAAAAAAAAAAAAAAGGGAAAAATAATAATAAAAACAAGAAAAAAAATTCTATCAATTATTAAAGCATGTTGCCAACAAAATTAAATGAAATATAAAATGATATTTACAATATTAAATAAGTTGAAATATTCTTTAAATTAAAACAATTATTCCATGCATTATAACTGAGCCACTATAACTGCAACCCCATTTCAAAAAATTGGAAAAATACAATGGAGTAAGAATCTGACAGAATTTCAAATAATTCATAATATTAATGTTATTAACATACATATATGTGTACTTCCAAAGATTTTTAATAGCAATAATAATAATAATAAAAAATAATAATAATGTAAAAAATTTTATTTTAAAAATGTTTCACTATATTTTATGCTTACTTTTTCAGTTTCTAAAAATTTTTTAAATAAGTGCTATGTTTTTTTTAGAGGGGAGGGGGGAGATAAATGCTGGAAACTACTGCATGTTTATTTCTTATTGCTAACAAATGAGAATTCAATATGAATAGTTAGAGATTTCGACGGAGATCATGGTTTTACAACAAATGGTTACGTGAAAAGCCTATGCATTAAGTCAAAACCTGAAGTAAACATATTAAAAAAGTGTTGAAGAAAAGAAACTTTTTTTAAAGAAATTAAATGAATAATTAAGAAGTATGAAAGAAAAGTATTAAGATATTTTTAATGTTTTTTTTTTGTTAATTACTTTATAAGCTTTATTTTTCAGTATTTCCACTTCATAATTATCAGTTTGTTCTACCAACATCAGATAAGAAAAAAAGAAAAATTTTCAGAGATTAAAAATTCTAAACTAATATAATTTTTCACCACTCAACAAGTTATTAAAACTTTTCCTAAGATTTCATTCTTAATGATTTCCTCAATGTGGATGAATATAAGGTTACAAAGCTACTAGAAATGAACTTCAGCCTATGCTACACACACTTAGAGCTGCTATGAGACATCCATTATTTATAAACTCACCAAGGATATAAAAAAAAATCCATAAGAGCAAGTTATTGTATTTTACATTAATGTTTAGAAGTGCGTCATTAAATATCACTTTAAAGTGCACAGTTATTAAAAAATTACACAGATTTTGATCAAACTGAATACTTATAAGGAACAGCATGAGAAGTTTTATAAACATTCCGCTTGAAGAAATCAAAGAATTGTCATTTATCATTACATATAATTAAAAATCCTTTATTATTAATATACTCTAACAAAAATACCAATTTGAGTTCCACCACTTTTTGATTAAAGATTAGACAGATTTGAAAAAGTTTTAGTTTGTGAATTAAAGCAAAACAATGTAACTTTTTTCAGGCTATGACATTTAGACATATATGACATTCCAGATATCTTTATATTAAAATGCAACACATGGTTAATACAAACACATAAATGCAAACTAATTTTTTTCATTAAACTGAACTTTTTTTTTGTCTAAAATATAAAATGCGAGCAACATTGTAATAATATCAATTTCTCACATACCATTTTTTAAAGAGATATAGAAAAATAATTAGGTTAAATTTATGGTAGCTAAGACAGAAAGAAATTTCTATAAATTGCTTTCCAATTTTGCAAAATCCTTTATATATAAAAGAGGAAAGTATGTTTGTGTGTTCATTTTTGGTTCTTTATGCACGCCCACACCGTTGGACTTACGGCGACCAAATTTGTCACAGTGATGGATTAGCACAAGAGGGAGCCAACAAAGTAAAAATTATTTTAAAATTCAAATTAAGTTTTCATTTATATAATTAAATAACAAAAATTAAGCTATTTTTGGGCGTTTTTCTCCAATAACTTCTGAAATACTTATGGTACAAAAATTTTTACATCACCTTAAAGAGCAAAAAATTATCTTTTTAATGATATCAATTTAATTGCTGTACAATTTTTTCTCTAACTGTAATTAAGGTTTCAAAATTCATTTTCAACTCAAATTGTAATAATGCCTTTATTGTTATGAAATCAAATTTAAACCAATTTATTGTTTCATCAAATCCTTTATTCACGTTAAGTCATCATTCTTTAGTCACGTGTTTTTACCTCTATCAAAATTAAGAAAATATTGCTTTTTTTGGTCAAGGTAGACTTCTTACTTCCACTGTTATTTCGTAGCATGCACTTAACTACTGTTTTTATTTTGTAGCTTTTAAAATGCACTCAAACATCCAATAATGTTAGTTTAGTTAAAATGCAATGTTTCGTTTAAAATTCACAAACATTTAAATGATCCTAATCAGTGTGAAGTGGCATAGCGACCACGGAGTAAGTGAAGTATAGATGTTGCAGATGCCAGTTTTAGGGGTGCCACGGAGACAAAACATTACTGCATTAATACCAGGCCCCAAGAGCCATTTGTGCTTACTAAGCAAATGACGAATGGGGTAAAAAAATCATATTCCTTGGGCACCACTTACTCACGCTGCAGCACTGACCATCTTGACAAAACGTTAATATGCTAGCGTTACTTTTTAAAGTCAAATACAATAAGGAGTCGAAAAATACCATGTCCAGAGTGCCGCTTACGCAGGTTAAGGCTTTTACGATGAAGGGAAAGAGGAGAAAAAAAAGTATAGTATGGCCTGAGCACCACTTACCCTCGATACGCCACTATCAGCATGTAAAGTCATTAACCCCTTCAGGATGAGTGGCACATATGTGTGTTTGTGCTAGATTCCTCAAACGGTCAAGCACCGCATCCGTGCGTTATGGCGAAATTGCCTGTGTGGGATAGTGCCTTTGGAACAAAATGTTTTCTATCAGATGGCATTACTATTCTATGTTTCTTTCAAAAGATGGGGCCCATACATTAATATTTCTCTCTCCGAGGTCAGATTGTAGTCAGTCATGTGTCTGTGAATCATTGGGTTTTCAGGAGTATAAACAAACGCGTGTAAGGAGAAGCACATGCTAAGGAGCTCTTTAACTCATTTTGTAGTGGTTGCTTATAATTTCTCCTCTCGCTTGGGTTGGGATTTTATGGGAGAAATTCTGTCAAGGGTTTTTATGCCTCTCAGTTTTATTTGTGTAGTTATGGCTAAAAGAACGTGTTATCTTTCCAAGGAGGAAATATTTACATTTTTAAATGATCCATCTATGGATTTTTCCGATGATAGTAACAAAGCAATAAATAGAGTTTTTCACACAGTTCTGAATCTTAAATTCTGAATTAGAAGAGGATGGTACTAATATGTTGGTTCCAATTCCATCATGTCAATGGAGTACTAAAATAGAAGATTTTTTCATAACGCTTTGAAGAGTTAATCATTACAATTTTCTTGAAGTATTTTATAATGTTAAATGTAAATATTTTTTTCCTATGTTTTCATACTTTGGATCAATAATCTAGTGTTTATTTAGGTAATTTCAATTATAGTGAAATACGCTCTTTTTATTTTTTATTATTAAAAATCAAGTATTTTAATTAAACTTTTTTTTGCGATTTAGAATATGATATCTTTTAGCACATATTTCAAAATGGTTTCATTTTTATGCAAAGGGCACTTTTTTATGCATTATTTTATAACGCATACTTTTTATGAAATTTAATGCATGTGAGGCTTAACGGGAGAAAATGCTTTGGCCGGTGGGCAGTGGGTGCTTGCCAACTCCTGTCCTGTGGGAGTGCTTCCTTCAGCGAGCATCCGTCCCGAAGGGGTTAAAGGTTAACCAAGTCCTGTTTCTATCGAAGGGAGAAGATGAAGGAATGATTCTTCCAGTCAGGCACTCAAACGCCAAAAAGAAGAGAATGAGAGGCGAAATTCTTTTGAGTGAGGATTGTTTCTCAAGTGATTTTGACTTTCATTATCTGATTTATAAAACATTGCATCTAGAAGTTTCGCAGTAAGCCAGTATAAGTATATTTGGTCATTGTAAAGCTGTATTAGTTTATTGAAATATATATTGTTTTAATTAAATGTTTTCTCTCGAATTTTCTTGAATTTTCATTCAAACCATACAGTTATAAGATGATAAAAAGGCTATATTTGAAAGTTTTAATTCTACAAGAAAGGATTCAAAGAAGATTTATATTTGTTGGAGAAAGTTAGTGACACTATTTGTAGGGGGGAAAAACAAAAACAGGAGGCTGGTATATGAAAAAATATATATCCCGAGCAACGCCAGGTTTACAGTTAGTTATATTCTATAACAATATCTATGATAATACCTCAATAACCAGTTTTAACATAATGAATAAGAATATTGATAAAAAAAATTCCATTTAAAATGGTATTCTAATAATAAATGATCTAACTTATCAAGCAGAATAAATATAAGATTAGTGCTTAATTTTAAAAATAGATTTAAAACACGAAAAAAAAACACAGTTAAAATATTTTAACTACAAAATTAAAATGTTAATAAATATAATTAACTTAATTTCTAAAATTATAGAGAAATAATAAATATCACTGCTTTTAAAGTAAAGTGAATTTTACATGCAATTTCATCTAAGGCAGTTACAACTGTTCCATTGGCTCCATTATCATTCAATATCTCCCTCAGCTTCTTCACTTTGTCCTCCCAAGGCTGTCCTGTTTCAAATTACGCACATTTAATATTTTATAACCAAATATTCTAAATAGCACAAACTGTAGTTAAGAACATGAGAGATAATCTTCTATAAAGCAAATTGGTGGAAAAAATGCATAAAAATGTATTCTGACAGTTTAATTAATGAAAAGACATACGCAGGGTGTATCAGTACAGCGGTTACAAACTTTCAGGACAGATAGAGTACACCTAGACGATGGGAAATCACATAGCAATGCATGGTCGGAAACGCTTTCCTGGAGCGGTAGTGACGACACAAAACACAGGACACGAATAAGTGGAGAAAATATGTTTATTATTCTTAGTACAGCAAAAAATTAAGGAACAACAACATTAAAGAGACAACGATCGTCATCAAAGTAAGTGTTCAAAATTATGTCCCTGGGCCCTGATGCAGACCTTGCATATCTGGTGCATTGAATATCCAATATTAGCGAAAATACCGGGCACGTCCCAGACTTCCCCAGCAGCTGCCACGATGCATGCAACTAGGTCCTCACCACTGTTAACGGGAGTTTCGTATACCAGTGACTTGATGCACCCCCATAAGAAGTTATCAAGGCAAGTAAGGTCTGCTAATCGAGCGGTCCAAAGCACTGGACCATCATGCCCCATCCACTGTTGGCCATGCGTTGCATTCAGGTGGAAACGCATGTCAATGCTGTAATGGGCGAGGGCCCCATCAAGCTGAAACCCCCTCATGGAAGAACGCATAGCAGTGGATACGCACACGTCATCCAAGAGCTGCGGCAAGTCTTGCTGAAGGAAGATCAGATAGTTTGCACCTGTCAGACGTTTGGGCAACAAGTACGGCCCGACGAGGTGGTCTCCTACCATGCCGGCCCATACATTTACTGAAAACTGTTCCTGGGCTGCACGGGTTCTTGTTCCATGTGGGTTCTCCTCCAACCACATATGGAAGTTATGTGAATTGAACATTTCCTCACAGGAATGTGATAGGTGTACTCTATCTGTCCTGAAAGTTTGTAACCTCTGTACTGATACACCCTGTATAATTTTATTAGCTTTTATAATAAACAAACAATATTTTATTTTTCTTCAATGTTTCACAATATATTGTGTGCCCCTATACATTTTATTAATAAAGAATGAATTTTGGATTTATTAAAGAAATAATAATCATGCATTACAAATGATAAGCGATTGAAACTGCAGAATAAAAAAAAATTATATTAAATAAAAAAATTAAAAAAAAACCGTTTTTACAGTTTTTGTGAAAACATCATGTTTAAAATGTTTTTATTGTAACAAAATTAGATAAAAGAGACAAATAAAATAGTTAAAAATAAATTTGCAATTACAAAATTAAAATAAAAAGTTATAAATCATGGTTTAGTCTGACTTAATAAATAATTCCCTTTAACTAAATGCCCATTTTGCTTTATGATATAAAGCATTATTTATAAATTATTGCTATGTTTGAAAACCATTTCATGCAGAAATATTTTCTTTTTTTCAAAGTAATTTATGTACAAAAAGCTTTTCAATAAAAACATAACGGATGGTTAAAAAAAAAAAAAAAAACACCCAACAATAAAGTCCTTCAAACATATTAAAAAAGTAACAACTTGTATGAAATAATTCATTAATATCCAAAAAGCTTTAAACAGCAATATCATAACATCGAATTGTATGGACTGTTTAGTCTCAAGATTATGTAGTAAGCTGTCAATTACATGTCTTTACACCTGTCTCTATCTCAAAGATAATAGCAGTATATAGATGGTTTTGAAGTATGTTGAGCAGCAAGGTTTAAGAAGGGCTATAGTGCATCCAGATTCCTGGAGTCTCTTGTAAGCTGTCGCTCATAATTTGCAAGATCACTCATACCTTCAAGATGTTGCAGAATCAGTTACAAATTTTAGTTGGTTTATGAAATTTTGCTTTACTTCATAGATCTCATGTCATCATTCCAGGAAATGAGACAATGAATGTTGCTGCAAAACCTTTTACTGAGTTTCACATGCAACTTTTTTCAAATATTTATAAGTGAATGTATGCTGAATGTAGGCCATGACAAATTTTTTTTGATGATGCAGCGAGTTTTACACTATGACTGCAAATGGCCTGGTTATGGCATATCAGATATGAACACATGTCCATGATTAAAATCACTTCACAGGCAGAAAACTGTACTACAAGATATAAACTCAGTTCCATACATATTCAACTGCTAATGTTGGTTCCACTAACACCTTCAGCCCACCAAATTATGTTGGGGATACAAAAGTAAAATAATTGAAGATGCAAATAATCACAAAAGGCATGCAAACAAAATCTGAGAATCAGAATTACCAGTATACTTTACATCATGTATGAACACATGAGAGATGGATTCAGGAGCTCGACCTTGTGGTATATTCCAGATGTCATCAATGAGATTGCTGCTATCCTCCATGAGGTTTAGGCCTTTATGAGTTAGCTTTTCTTTCAAAGTCATCCACTAAAAAATAAAAATTGGAAATATGAAAGTAAGCCATCTGTCTTAATTAAGATGAGTTATTGTTCACGAAATATTTCAAAACTATAACAGTAATATATATATATATATATATATTACTTCTTGAAGATTATACTATATCATTAACTCATACAAATTGTAACTGCTTGTGAGAAGCACAACTTAATTAAAATTTCTCAGAATTTGCTATTGCCTAAAACATTCATAATTATTCTGAATATAACTTTACTACCTAGCTCCTGTTTTAAATTAATAGCCACTCAAAGTTCCAATATTTTACAACTTGGGTTTCATTTAAAATTCATTGACAAGTTCTTGTTCAACTAAAAATGTTTTTTAAAAAAAGAATTGAACTTTTTATTTGCATGTGGCCAATTCTCATCAGACTCAGAATTTTGCACAATAAAAGACTTTTTAATTATCAGATGAACTTCACTTATGTAATCCCTGTTTATCATACATCTAAATATATGTACCACATTGTAAGGAAGCAGTTTTGGATCAACTCCCACATTTCCTCCTGCACCAAGAACTTGAATGATCCAGTCATCAGGTTCAGGCACTCCAGGCTCATATCTCTTCATTAAAATCCAATTACAGTCAAGTTCTTGCTCTGCTTGAATGAAGTACCTTCCATCTGTCCACAAGGCAGCCAATTCAGAAAGGATTACAGCAGTTCCTATATATAAAGAAACATTGAGAATTCCATTTAAAAAAATTATTAAATAATTGTAGATAAGAGACTGAAATAATAAAATTATTCATTATACCTGATGATCCGGTAAATCCAGAAATAAATTCTCGACGTTTATCATGATCGGTCATCATTTTGCTCTATAACATAAAAACACAGATAAAATAAACTAAAATGTATTTGAAGAGCAAGTTTGGATAAAATACAATGCTCACACTTATATGCATCTCTACTTATAATAAAGGAGAATGTGTGTGTGTCTGTGTGGGGGGGCACTCTACAGGGCAGACTGCTGGACTTAGAGCTACGAAATTTGGAACAAACTTTGGAGGGTGGGAATGTGCACCTTGGAGTCCTTTTTGAAATTTTAATTAATTAAAAATTAAGTGAAATTTGGGCGTTTTTTCTTAATGAATTCTGAAAACATTACAGCACAAAAATCATTTTTACACCATTTGAAAGAGCAAAAAATTACTTTTTCAATGCTATCAATTAAGTTGCCATACAATATTATCTTGAATTTTAATAAATTTTTAAAAATATTTTTTTGCATAATTTACAACAATACTTTTCATTGTTGCAATGCAACTCAAACCATTTTCATTGTTTAAACAAATATTTAATTGCGTATTTCTCTTTCATTGTTGTAATCCGAGATAATATCCTAATACATTTTGCTTTCATATTTTATTTCATTAAAATTTTTATTAAATCTGCAAACAAAGCTCTCAAGATAATACTTTGTTTATATTAAGAAACATAAGCTGAAATGCTATGGTTACTATGTTTTCATTCTTTTTTCAACATGTTTTAATCCAGCTAACATGCCGTTGTCCATAAAATGTGCTGCATCATTTTATGCATATTTTACAAGAGGAATAAGAAAGTGAAGATAGTGCTGACAACATGGAATTAGAGTTTACAGTTATTTGACTCCATTAAAGACATTTATACAGACAATGAACAAAACAGGTACAAGGTCACTAATACAACATGGGTTAAATATCTACCACAATCTGAAAACTTAAAATTACATTGTTAAGAGAACCGTGAATATAAAATGATGCAAGATACAACTGAAATCATATTCCAGCGAACAAGCTGGTCGTCGAAGGCGGCTAGTATGAAATAAAGAAGAGAAGTAACCATTTCAGAATTTCATCTGTGAAGAGATAATTTGGCTAATTAGAATTATCTTTTTAATTAGAATTATCTTTCTAATTAGCCTCACGAGTGCAGGAATTCTGGGGAAATGAAAATTTCAGTCTTGATCCATTTCCACTCCCTTTAAGTTGGATGGCCTATCTACGTACTTGGACAAAATTTTTATCCTTCCTACAACACATTCCTTGCCAGTTCAAATCCAATCAGAATTACTGCAATTGCCATGTTCAGTAGATTACATGGGCAAAGCATCATACCTATACAGTGGTGTAGTCGCAAAGCAAGCAGTGTGGAACGCACTAACCTGGATGACAAAGATCATGATATTTTAAGGAGGTTTTTACAAATTTCCTTATTTATTTGTCATAAAAAAAAAAACAGTGCCAAAAGGGCATACTGGCTCCACTACACCCCTGTACCTATATATAACCTTTAAGAGAGGGATGGTTTTGGGGTCTAGGGAACATGATTGGAGAAATTGTATAGAATTTTTCCCAAAGTCAGGCCATTAAAATCATTGTAATAGGATGGGTATAAGGAATCTACCAATAAAGTGCCAATTAAATGTCAAATCAACATGTTTACGAGTACCATACTCAATGGAAGTAGAAGTAAAAAAAGAGGGAGCAAAATAGTTTGTGATAAAACCTATTTAGAAGTGCAGTGCTAGATTTGCAAATTTCTGAAAGGAGAATAGATTCTATCATACTTTTACAAAACCAACTTGAGGTAGATGATGAATTTATCTTTCACAGAAATTATTAAAAATATTAATTTATGAATGAATCATCAATAAGAAGTAAACTATCACATTTAGCTTAAAAATAATCTATCATTTATTGAAAGTAATTCCCACAGTTCCAGCTCTGAAAATCAATGCTCAAAATGTCCATATAGATTTTAATTTATAGCTTACTAAATATTAATACTTCTAATTCAAGTAATATTCCACGATATAAAAAAAGTAAAAAATAATTTCCTATAAAAACATTTAATCATAAAAAATAATATTTAAATTTAATGTTTATTAATACAATTTCATATAAGTTTTATAACTAACAATTCAGCACCTTAATTTCAAACAATAGTTTTTTAGGCAATGCACTATATTTATTAGAAGATTTCTTTAATATCAAACAGTTTATCATTACAGTCAGTACAAATAAAAAAATAATATCAAACATATGAATGTCAAACAGTTTGTAATTTATCTACTAACCATTCTAAAAACAAAAGTTGAGTTACAACTGTCCGATATTAAAGAATACTTACATTTTTCAAATAAATACAGTACATTAACTCGAAAAAATAAATAGTGTTATTATGAATCATAAACTAAAAATATTTATTTTGCTGGACAGTGGAAAGATAATGAAATAATAAATGTAATAGAAGGTTTAGCACCTGAATTTTAAATACCACGATTAAACATCATTAAGCTTACATTTTTCTTTGTTGCTTAAAATAGAAAAATTAAGTTACAGAAATCTAAAAATATTGAAATATAATGAAAACTTTAAAAGAGATAAATCTATTTTTGATAATATTAAAACATATCAGATGCTATTGTTATTTATATCATAATAATATTAAGTATTGAATAGAAGATAGCAGACTTTATATCTCTAATAATTTAATATTTTTTACCTGATGTTCATCAATTGATGGTACAATATAAGCATCATAGCCACTAGCTTTCATCCTCAGTCTTAAACGCCTTAATCTGTCAGTTGTATTCACTCGGCTACCTAGCACATTCTTGAAGTTCAAAACAAACAAAAACTTTATTAATTTTAAAATAAATCAAATGTTATCACAGAAAAAAAAGGTACAAGTAATTGCTAAATGAATTCCAAATATACACAGGCCTCCAATTTTCAGAAATTTTCAACATAACATCAAGTCATTCAAATTATATACAGTAGGGTATCCACCAACTTTTTCAGGGCCACAAACGATTTATTTTTCTTTTTGTAAATGATGTAAAGCCCATAAGGGGGGGGACTGAACTAAAGCTGTCATCTTCATTAAATAGTACAAAATCTATTTTTACTTATAGATAACCAAAAGACCACTGTCTGGCTAAGTTGGTTGGTTGTGGATTTTATGGCACAATAGCCATATTAGGCTATACTGTGCCCTACCTTGTTTGGGTAAGAAAAAAAGTTCTTATAGAGGTGGTTTCAGTTACCCAATTATCAATCTACCACAAATTTGCATGGAAATTTGACTCATCATTTTGGACACCTAAATATATATTTTAATATGTTTATTTATATGGCAATAATATGCATTCTACTAAATTTAGAGCACATAATATTACCAGTTTTTTTTTAAACAAAATATTCTGGAAAGCTCTTTAAAAAATTCAGAAAACAAAAATTAACCATGTAACACACGATAAAAGGTTATATGATTTTCAGTCTCGTTCAAGAAACTGTTCTTATAAAAATTCATGTTTTTCATTTTCAATATCTGTATGCCTGTTTAGTTTGCTGCTGCTCTCAGAAACCCTATGGTATCCCACTCTCATCTGCTAATTTTTACTACATAGGGTGGTAAGATGCAGTTCTAAAAATAAGTTCAATTCTGTAGTGTGGTCAAACAAAAACCTTCCAAATCTTAGTGATGATTGTTGACATGCAAATATATTTATAATAAAGAAATTTCACAGCCCATGAATTTATATAAAAAAAATACCCAACATACCAATCCAAATAAAAGTTAAAAATTAATTAAAAACAAATCACAACTTGAATAATAACACTGAACAATGTTTAAAATAGGCAGAAAAATTTTCAAAATAATTCAGTGAAGGATCTAAAGTAAACTATTACTAGCTTTCACAAACGTTCATTAAATAAAAACCTACTTTCTCAATTACATTCAGTTAAAAAATTTTAAACACAAAAAATGCATCAATAAATTGGTTATTTGATATAAATGAATTTTATTTCAAAAATGAATATTAAAAATACTTACCTTTTCATAAGGTATTGTTCCATAATTTTATTTAAAATGAATAGTTAAAATAAAGTTTGAAATCAGTTCTTCTAGAATTTAACTGAATGTAATTTATTCCAATATTTATTTTTTATATGGTTTTATTTAACTTGTTTCATGTTTGCACAGATGGAATTTTGAAATCAATTTTTCACTCACTTTCTGATGTATCAGAGTTCTGAAAATTTGCACAGTTTAGTTCCCCATGACATTAAAATACTTTAATATTTTCTGACCTTATTTATCAGTTAATTACTTAATTTTAAATAAATTCTGAGACTATATCAGGGGTGCCATCCGGTAGCAAACTTGAAAAAAATTTATCATATGATTACATAATATTTATAATAAATAATTATGTAGAATATTAAAAGACCAAAAAGTAAAAAAAAAAAAAAGTTTTAAAAATGTACATTTATCAATGTACTGAAAAATAATTTTTAAAAAAAATTATCAATGTACTAAAAATAATTTTTTTTAATCAAAAAAATATGGAACCCATGCAATCTTTAAAAATTAAAATATATTATAAATGTGATAAAATTCCAATTTGAGCTTACAGCATTTCTATCAGTGCCTCATGCTTTTATGATATTGTTTCGAGTTCCATACCTTCTGATTCAAAAAATATTTTCTGCTTTTCAGTACATTATACTAAAAGCATGATTTTACATTTTTTTAATAGGCAATTCAACATTTCCATCCATGCACACTCACAAAATTTCTATTTAAAATTTTTATGTAATTTTTTTCCCCATAGAATTACTTTTATTCTTAAAATCACTTTCAATATTATTTAGTAATTTCAAAAATTGCTATAAACCAAATTATGAAATGCAGAAGTAAAGTTTCCTAGTAGGGAAGAATCTTATGGATTACATTTCAACAGATAGTAAAGAAAATAACTGAAGAGATGGAATTCTTTTTTTCATTATAAAATTAAGATTTCTTTTTTCCCACTCGTATGTTTAAAAGGTACTTTTACACATCAATAGGGCAAAATTGTTACCAAACACAAATGTTAGCCTGAAATGTATCAATAGAAATGGCAACAATATATTATAAAAGAATTGTGAAATCCTGACAGAAATTTTGCAATACTTTACACACATTTTAGCTGGATTTTTTGCTAAGGCTATATACTATTCCATTAACATCACCAAACTTGAAATATTGATGCTATTCCGTTATTGCTAACATCATTTGGTGATGAGAGTTATAGCCAAGATTTTGTCCGAGCCCTTTGATGGAATTGTACAAACTAATGAACCATTGATGATACTGGCTGCAGTCATGTAAAATTTAAGCCAAAAGCTTGTTCTAACAATTTCTTTTACAACATGCCATTTTAAGAAAGTAATTCACACCTCTTTTTAATAAAGATCATTAAAATTTTTTTAATAGGAGTGTATTGCTTATGTGTGCAGGGTAAAACTAATGCTGCTCTTTTAGATAACATTGCAAGATTTTTATAAAAAGGGACTAGAAAACAAAAGCCCAAAATAATATTTATTTATAGAAGCATGAAATACAAGTCCAAATTGTAGTACATCTAGCCCAATTTTTTACACTGCAAACTGCACTGAATAACTATTTTTAATTTATAAATGAAAGATGAGTTGATGAACATTTAAAACCACAGATTTGAAGGGGCGGGGAGGGGGGGGGGAATGGAGATTACCAGGTGGAAGAACACGTTATTGTCTGTGTAGGCATAGAATCTTCATTTATTTTACCAAGTCTTTTGGTTTACAGTGGAAGATTTTACATAAAGATCTCAGGGAAGAATGTGTCAAAGTTGCATGTTATTTTCTTCCATGATTAACATATTGACCTGGAACCTTGAGCAACCCAACATCTTCTGACACAGGTGCATGCCCTTTGACACATGAGTGTAAGAATACATTATGTTCAAAAGTTTGTA
The DNA here is from genome assembly GCA_013235015.1 of Araneus ventricosus. Taxonomy (NCBI): domain Eukaryota; kingdom Metazoa; phylum Arthropoda; class Arachnida; order Araneae; family Araneidae; genus Araneus; species Araneus ventricosus. Next base: position 41,653 of record BGPR01008728.1, on the reverse strand, counting down.
AAAATTCTCCTTGGTCATAACAGCTACAGCCATGCCAATAAAACCGAAACATTTTGAATGCTAGAAAATCAATGACTAAGTGAAGTAACAAAATTTTTTTTCTAATTGATCTTCTCCATTTTACTAAATTGTTACTTGGATGTTCTTGAATGAATTACTTAGTATGTTCATCCAATCAGCTTTTCAATTGAAATAAGTACATAAAACTAAGTTTTGACATTTCTGTTATATAGGTGAAGTTGTTGAAAGCATAAAATACCACTTTTCTGTTAGTACAATAGCCATCAAAATGTATGCACTTAAACCCAAATAGATCAATAATATGCCACTAAGTTGACAAAAAAATCATACAAACTGCAGCATAAAATTGCTGTACTTAGTGCATTTTGTAGTGATTTTGGTTGCCACCGAGCTACGAAAAAAGTATCTTCAGTTCTGAAATTTAATTGCATTTCCTTTTATTATTACTAACAGAATTTCCAGATGTACTTTATGTTCACAAATGAAAATTTAATCATGAAATACAAACAAGCAAGTTATTAATGTCAAAACATTATGAAATATGTTGCATCCTATTTTAGAAAAAAAAAAAAATGATAACACACATATAACTTTTTAAAGAATGATCCATCTTTAAAAACAACAACAACCCTGGAATGAGAAAAATTATCACATGATTATCAGATGAAATAAACTTGCAAGGAACAAGAATAGTAAAAAATAAATATATCTATAAATTACCATGAAAATTCTCAGTTATTTAGTCAGAAGAAATCACAGTGTTGGCGAGAAATGTTTGCTGATTGCTTTTCAATACGCACAAAAGAGGCTAAACTTTTTAGTTTTTGAACCAAAAAACACATCCAGAGAGTCACATTAAAAAAATTAGAAGAAAAACTCTTAAAGAAACAATCTATGAAGAATCATCACTATCACTTTCATCAGTTCCATCAATAAATTCTTCCGATGTCAAGCCGAACATTTTTTGCCTTTGTGCAGCAGCAGATGCAATGGAAGCAGCAAAAGAATCAGTTCTGGATGGTATAAAACACAATGAATTGGAGAGTTCTTTCTGAACGGAAAAAGCAACTTCTTTGACACACTGCTTAGATTCATCTTCATCATTAGAAGGATGCACTTGCTTCATTCCAGACACTACTGGATCTGACGAAACAACATCTTTGCCATACTTGTAAGGTTCAACTTCATCTTCAGAAGTAATCACATCATTCTTTTTCAATGTTAACAGATCTAATCCCACATTGTCCTCTATATGATTATCAACTTTTACAGATTCTTCAGATGGCCGAGATTCATTTTCATTTAAATCTACTTGGTTTATTTCATTAGATTTTTTAGCTAAAGCTAGTTGTTCTCTAACCCGGTGTTCATCTGCCTTCACAACAAGAACATTTTTTAGTTCTTTCAAGAGGTGAGATGACATTTCTACATTCTTTTTCACTTCCTCTTCTGGAAAAAACTCACCTTCTAGTGGATTATTTTCTCTAGATAAATTAGTTATGATGTCTTCAAATACTTCATCAGTTATCTCTCTTTCAATATCACACTTTTCAATGACAGGATTCAAATCTTGAGACTTTTGTTCCTTTATAGCAGGCAGAATAACATCAGTTGCAACAGACTGGTCTGGATTTAACAAATCATTTAAAATTTTATGAGATTCATTAAAATTATCCTCAAAAGCAGATACTTCAGACTTGATTATTTTAAGAGCCGAGCGAAGACTTTCTACATTTTCAGTTTTCTTTTCCAGAATAATAGCTAAATCTAAATCATTTTCAATTTGTATCAATTGCAAAAGAGCTGCTTTGAGATGCAGTGTCATGTTATGTACAGCAATTTTTAGACTCGATTTATCCATTTTTGGTTCCAAATGACGAGTGCCATGACCATCTACGTACACAGCTTCAATACTTTGATAATAATAATAAGCATATTTAATACTTTCTGAGAAAAAACTCATATCTTTTGATAATGTAATTACATTTGATTTTAAACAGCGTGCATAGCTAACTTGCTTCCATTCTTTAGGGCGATTGTCAGTTGCTAAGGATGAAATAACAATCAGATACTTGAAAAACTCTGAAATTTGCATTTCCATTAAGTGAAACATAGTTTTTAGAGAAGAAATTGAAAAATTGTCTGTCACTTTTACAAGTTCAGGGGAATCTATGTCAAAATTTAATAGACCTCCAAATTCTTCAATATTCAAAGAAGCCAGACAAACAGGAAAATCAACAACCGGATCAAGAGAGATTTTCTGCAGCACAAGCGATGTTTTAATTTTATACTTCATGAAGATATTTTTCATCCAGGAAAAGAGTCGCTTTCGAAGTTCAGAGTACTGTCGACAACATGAATGAATTGGTAGCCTAGATGACAATTCAATGTGTTCTGCTGCTCCGGTCACTGAAGCAGCTGTAAAACCTCTTGCAATTAATTCTGCTTCTTGTATCAGTCGGATACTTTTCTTGATTAATACAAGTATATTTGAAGTGTGATGAGAAAGAGAGTCAACATGAAAACAAAGAGCAAATTCAATAGATAACACAGAACAAAATAATATGGATAAGATGACAAACAAAAATAGTATAACACAAAGCCCTTGGATAAGTACAGAAAATAATGAAAAGTCAATCAATATATAATACATGGCTATACTAGTCAAAATACTAATAAATAGTAGCATCCATTGAACACACTTTCTTTTATATTTCGATAGTCCTTTCACATCATAGTTCAAGAATTCCGAGCTCCAAGATTTAAGGAATACTTCATCTTCATAGATCAAAAGTTTGTATTTTTTAATTACACTGAAACAATGTTTTATATCAGATAATTCTATCATTAAGTAAACAGGCAATGCCAGAAAAGACGATGAAAAACGAAAGCAAGCTCTGTATACGTCCAAAAGGTATTCTTTAAAAGAGAGAAATGGTTTATTTTCATCATCAGGAAGAAATTTCATTTTATCAGAGCATTCCTGTATACTATCTTGAGAAGAAAAACATTCGTCGAACAAATTATTAACTTCAGAATGTTGAAGACCTTGCACATAACAACCAAGAGGTGAATTAGGAAGAATGACGTCTTCATCGAAATCTGTATCCGCTTCACAAGCCATTAATTACTAAATAAATAAAGAAATAATTTGAAAGGGAAAGAAATGTACAACACGATGGAAATTTCAATGAATCAAATTGCACAGTACAGTGCGTATAGCGCAGCGCACGATACGATAATGTTTATATTTGTGTAAATTCTGCGGTTGCAGTTTAAATTGTTAATTATAGCAATAAAGTTATATGATGGTAAAAAATTTAAAAAAATCATCTAAAATTTAAGAAGTCTAATCCAAGACAGCATTTAAAGTGTTAAGCATCCATTAAAATTTAATATTTATAAGGATGACAGAAAGCAAAGAGAAAAAAAAAGAACCCAGAATTTTAGAACTCCAGAAATAAATCGTTTATGTCCGGTTTGCTGGGGAATAATTATTATGATAAATTTATATTCTGAATATAAAGTTTTGGATCTTTATCTGTTTATATTTTTAGATCAATCAGAACATTTAAAATAGAGGGATCCTGAATGGTGCATACAGATGATATTTCGAACAAAACCGAAAATTTCCACGGTCTTGTATAAGTTCTGGTATGGAGAGTTTTCTGATTTGTTTACATATATTACACCTTGACTTTATCTGCTTGTGTGTTGGACTTCCTCTTTGAAGATCCATTGACTTAGCATTACACCCGAAATACGTGTTACAGGCATATAAGCAAACAGAAAACTCGTCTATAAACGAATCAAAGACCGTTTCATAAAAGCAAATACTTTCCAGCCAATTGTTGTTTTTCTGTATCGATTTCGATCCTATGCTATCTCCGTTCAAACCTCACGACATTTGTAGATTCGGATTGCTTCGTTATATTTATGGATCCGGATTCTAGACTCCTTTCCATAGTGAATGACATAAACTGCTACGCGTGAACGTCACCAGAAAAATTCGTGCGTTATTTAAAATGTGAATGACCCTGTACTACAATGTAAACAAACACACGACAGCCTTTGGAGCTAGGAGTCCCATAACCCCGTTTTATCAACCAATGGACACGATCTTGATACGAAACCATGGTAACTGATATAGCCCCTTTTTATTGCAAAAGTAAATTAGGAAGGATAATAATTTTTCAAAAAAAAATGGAACAGCTCCAGATATGTGAAGTGTGCAGCAAACAGTTTTCTCGTAGAGATGGTTTAATAAAACATTTACGAACTCACACAAAGGAAAAGCCCTATGCATGTAAAATGTGTGGTAAAGTATTTTCCTACAGGAGAAGTTTAATTGTACATGAGGCTATTCACACAAATGAAAAGCCCCATGTATGTGAAGTGTGTGGCAAAGATTTTTCTCAAAAAAATAGTTTAAAAGAGCATATCATGATACATACAAATGAAAAGCCCCATGCTTGTGAAATTTGTACTAAAAGGTTTTCTCTGAAGAGTCAGCTAAAAAGGCATTTACTGATTCATACAAAGGAAAAACCTCATGTATGTGAAGTTTGTGATAAAAGATTTTCTTATAAAGATCGATTAAAAGCACATGTGATGCTTCATACTAATGATAAACCACATATATGTAAAATATGTGATAAAAGATATTCTTTAAAAGAACGTTTAACGAGGCACGTGCTGATTCATACTAATGAAAAGCCTTACGTATGTGAAGCATGTGGTAAAAGATTTTTATTGAAAGATCGTTTAAAAAGGCATTTGGTGAGTCATACAAATGAAAAGCCTTATGTATGTGAAATGTGCAATAAAAGATTTTCTTTTAAGAGTTATTTAAAAAGACATTTTCTCATTCATACAAAAGAAAAGTTGCAATAATGTGAAGTGTGTGGTAAAAGATTTTTTTTTCAAAAGTTATTTAAAAAGACATATAGTGATCCATGCAAAGGAATAAGCTCCTTGAAAAAAATTCAAAAGACAGGGCGAATACTCTAAAAAAAATTTGTTACTTTTTCAATAGTGTGAAAAGGAAAATGTGCTTCAAGTATGCTAACCATATTCCATCGTGCTAACAGAAAAGAGATATACTGTCCTACATTTATATATGGTGATAGCTGCTTTCATGATAATGAGAAAGTAATATAAATTCTTCCAGAAAAATATTTAAATGCATATTTAGCTATTTGATATAATTCCAAACCAGACAAAACGTGTCAAATCTTATAGATAACTCATCAAAGATCGGTAATAACTTATGAATGGAGTAGCATCAACCCGCTAACAGAAGAGCTCCAGTATTTAAGAGTGGGTGACAATTGGGCTGCACTTATGGAATAGTACCAGCTATTCATATGAAGAAATGTTTATTGTAGTCATGAGCATTTTAAAATCTATTTTGTTTGTATCAAAGACATGCATTTCTGAAAGAGGATGTGAAGATTTTAAATAAAAATTTTGGTTTAATTCTTTTAATGGGACCTTAGACAGAAACCTACCAAATCTTAGCGAGAACTTTATCACCAAATCTTAGCATTTAGTAGTGGTACAAACAGTGGCAGTTTTTCACACAGGCACTCGCCTCGTGCGTCAAGGCCCTGGGGGCCTCAAAATCTATTCGACTGTACATTGCAGTGCTAAGCCGACAGTGAATTTGCAACGTTGGGTAGGAAGGGAAAGGGCCTGAAAACAAATTTGTGCCTGTGGTTTCGTATTGTTAAAATCTACCACTGGATACAGAATAACACCAGCATTCAAGTTTGGGGACAATTTGGGTATGCAAACATAATAATACTAAAAAGTTTAAATTGTGCTTATTTCAGATTTATGGGGGGAAAAATCAGGCTTAAAATAATGAACACATGAAAGCTTTTTTTTATTTAAAAAAAACATGTAATATATGTAAGTATAATTTTATTTAAATAAAAAGGAAATTAAGGCAAACTATCATAAAAAAATCTGACAAATGTTAAACTTTTGCTAACAAATAATTAAATAATTGATACTGTTTAGCAACGGATTCTGAAACTAGCTCTTTTGGACGATTTTACACCGGAAAGTGATGTCAGGCAATGAGTCGTATGAGAGCATTTCCGGAGTTCTTTGTCTGATCACGCTAAGTAAAATGTAAACATCTCCCCTTCCATTCTTCACTTTTCTCCTATTTTGATGAAAATAACTCTGCATGCGCAAAAGCTGTATCACTATGGCCAGTGAAACAGCATACAATTTATTGATATAATGGAACATTTTTATTTTTGAATACTAGTTGTTGATATTCTGTATAATGAATTTCTATGTTTAAAATAAAAATGTTTAACTTCATGAATTTACTGATTTGCATAGCCTTGAAACACATAGAAATGCGTTTTCATATTTCCCCTGCGATTCGTTGGCCTGTGGTTTTCTACATGCTGTGAAGTTTTATCAATGACTATTGATGTTCTTTATTTATTTAATGATCTTTATTTTTGTTGTTGTATGGACTAACTTCTAAAGTATATTTTTGAACTTTATTCTGGCCATCATATTCCAATAATTGTTGGCTGGAATTCAATAGAGAACTTAGATTTCCTGATGGAATTTGATGTGAAAAACTTGTTGGTTTTCCGATTTAGTATTTCATTATCCATATACAAAATGCTAATTATTTATGCTTGCACAGAGAGACTGTCGTTACATTTTTTTTATTGCAAGCATTTCTATCAAATAATGTTTTTATAAAGGAAATAAATTTTATGCACTTCCAAGGCTATTAATTTATTTTAATGAATGAGTGGAATCTTTTTTAACAATATGATTAGTTAATATCTGAAAACTGATTTCTTCATCAGCAAAAAAAGTCGACCATCCTCTAAAATTTATGGCAATGATATTTACTTTCTTCCGTCATTCATCAAATGTCGCTACTGAGGAAATTTATTGAATTGTGGATATTTGAATGCAAATAATTTAATTTTAATAAAATAACTATTTAATAAACTATTAAAATAACTTATCAGAACATTAATTGCTTTATTTGACATGCATAAGATCAAGATTTTATTATTTTTATGTAATACTTTCTTGAACCTGTACAATGTTTGATGTCATTTCTATAAGCAGTGCCATTAAATAATTTCTACATTATAAGCATTTAATAGTTACAAATATATTTAATAAAAAGTAATTTTGAAAATATATTTTCTTTTTTAGAGTTGAAACCCTATAATTTTTTTAAAAATTTTTTTTGTACATTTTGCGAAACAGAAGTAAGATAACTGAAATGGTTTACCACTCACTACAGGGTTGCCAGATCAAAATAGCAAAATAAGGCCAAATCTTCTTAAAAATAAGGCCAAATGTGACAAAGTGATTGAAGACCTCATTGGTTATAAGAAAAAAGGATATCCTTCATGAAAACAAATTTCAGTTGATCGGGATATGTGTGATGCTCTATCATTAAACTAAAATTTAAGTGAAAAAAATTTAAAACATCCTTGTTCCATTCAAGAGCTATTTCATTTGACAACTCACTATATATCATTTGAAATGTGCAATATCAAAAATTTATTAAAAAATATTTAATAATCAATTAAAATTAATCAATTTAAGTAAATAGGTTATTAAAAATTGCTCTAAAAGTCATTAACGAAAATAAAACCAAAAAAGGCCAAAAATGAATCTAAGGCCAAAGGAAAATTCGTAAGGCCAAGGGCTTTGAAAAAATGCCAAGTTTCCATAATTTGGCCTTAAGAAGGCCAATATGGCAACCCTGACTCACTACCAGATACCGTAACCTATAAGACGTGGATCCGCGAACGGCTTTTGCGGATCCGAATACTCTGTTTCGTTTCAGGAATGAATGATCTGCTGCGCATATGACATGACAAGCATGCTTACCATTAAGAGCCGTGCACTTTCTAACGATATTTGTATTGTACGGAATCTGCTATAGTATATGCTCGTTATGACATGTAAACAAATGAATAAAAATCCGAAATAAGTATGGTACCCGATGTCGCCTCACTTGTTTGTTTAAAGAAAAAGCCCTACACATGTGAACTGTGTGACCAACGTTTCTCCAAGAAGGGGAGTTTAAACACACATTTAGTGATTCATACAAAAGAAAAACCACATATATGTGAAGTATGCGGTAAAAAGTTTTCTCATAAGGGAAGTTTAAAAAACCATTTAGTAATTCACACAAAAGAAAAAGACTATGAATGTGAAACGTGTGGAAAAGGCTTTTCTCGTAAGATTAATTTAGAAGAACATTTAACTGTTCATACAAAAGAAAAGCTGCATGCATGTGAAATATGTAACAAACGGTTTTCCCGTAAGAATACTTTGAAAAGACATTTAGTGATTCATACAAACGAAAAGCCTCATGCATGTGAAGTGTGTGGTAAAAATTTTTCTCAAAAAAATTGTTTAAAAGAACATTTAATGACACATTCAAATGAAAAGCCTCATGCTTGTGAAATTTGTACTAAAAGGTTTTCTCTGAAGAATCAGTTAAAAAGGCATTTACTGATTCATTCAAAGGAGAAGCCCCATGTATGTGAAGTGTGTGATAAAAGATTTTCTTTAAAAGAAGGCTTAAAAGTACATATGCTGCTTCATACTGATGATAAACCACATATATGTGAAATCTGTGGTAAAGGATATTCTTTAAAAGAACGTTTAACAAAGCATGTGCTGATTCATACTAATGAAAAGCCTTATGCATGTGAAGCATGTGGTAAAAGGTTTTTGTTAAAAGAACGTTTAAAAAGGCATTTGCTGATTCATACAAATGAAAAGCCCTATACATGTGAAATGTGCGATAAAAGATTTTCTCTAAAGAGTCATTTAGAAAGGCATTTTCTGACGCATACAAAAGAGAAGTCTCATGTGTGTGAAGTGTGCAGTAAAAGATTTTCTATGAAAAGTCATTTAAAAAGACATCTGCTGATTCACACAAAAGAAAAAGCTCCTCAAAAAGATTAACAGTGCAGGGCAAACACTCTTACCTTGGTGAAAAATTTGTTACCTTTCCATTAGTGTGATAAGTATAATGTGCATCTATTATGTCAACCATGTTCTCTAAGGTTGCTATACATTGCACAGATTTTGTTTACCAGTGAGCTAACAGAAAAGATACATTTTTACATGGGTATAGCTGCTGTCAAATGTGATTACAATTTTCCCAGAAAAGTATTTAAATGCACATTTAGCTATTTGATACTATTCTGTTAGTGTGATCACAGACAGAGCCTTCCAGGTCTTGATGATAACTCGGTAACAGAATCGCAAGTAATAAGTTAATAGTCTGCTAAAATAACAGTGCCAGAATTAAAGCTTGACAACTGGGACTCTGTCAATGAAACAGTACCATCTGTTAACATGATGGAACGTTAATTGTAGTTGAGAATATTTAAAATCCATTCTGCTTTTACCAAAGCTCTGCTTTCATAAAAGAGGCTGTGAAGCAGGATTTAAATAAAAATTTGGTACCTGTGTGTTATAGCGGCCACCTAGCTTCCTTGGCGAACTTCGGATTACGCCTAGGCAGATGGCAGCATGACATTTTGGTGAGATTTGGCAGTTGCTTATGGGAGGCACTATAGCACATAAGTACTAAAAATTTTAGCACAATTTCTTTAGGGCACCACATCTTACTTAACTTGCCAAATCTTAGCAATAACTCGCATCAACAAATTTTAGTGATGAATGTTGACGCTAATGGATTAATGGCAACACTCAAGCTTGGTGATGATTGGGGCTCTGCTAACAGAACAGTGCCAAAAATTTTAGATTACCCTTATTCCAGACTTATGAAAAAGAATCGAGGCTAAACATAATAAAGCCATGAAAGAGGTATTTTTTTTATTCAAGTTAAAACCATGTAAAATATTTAAACACAATTTTAGTTGAATAAAGAGAAAATTAAGAGAGAGAACAAAGAAATTCTGAGACATTAAACATTTTTTAACAATAAAATAAATAATATTTATGAAATCATGGATATAGCAACATTGCTTTTAAAACTTATTTGTTTCTTTTTTCATAGCACTTCTGCTTTACATAATTTTGGTCATTTGATAATCAGTCATTTGAATTTTAAATTTACTTAGCAATTAACATTCCCCCTGCCCTTATGTTTTTCTTTTGTATCTAATTATCTATGGTATTTTCAATCCTTTTTTTTATTGAATATATTGCATATACTTGTATTGCATGTATCCGAGTCAGTGGTGTAGTCGTAAATTAAGTAGTACCGAAACACTCTCACCTGGGTAGTATTGCTGGTGTGTGTGTGGGGGGGGGGTATGGACTGAATAGAGCTAGTGATTGGGAGTGTAAGCAGGGGATCACTTCACAATGAAATATTTTTTTACTTTTGACATGTATAATTGTTTTAACTAGGTAGTGAAATCGTAAAATAATAAAATGTCAACAATGAAACGATACATGTTGTGCAGTTATTTTATTTTTTTTCTGACTAATTCTAATTACTCTCTTTGTAAATGACTGTACTCTGTGATTTTCAATTAAAGGGCAAAAACCTGCCAAATCCTACCAATAAATCTCATGAGTGACTCTTAATGATGAGAATGGATGTTAACAAATTGGGGCCCCATGAACAGAAAATTAAGGGCAGCATAACTTGATGAAACAATATTTAGTTTTATTAAGAATTTTAATTTATATATTACCACGGTGACCTAGTGGTAAGGTCGCAAGTTTGGGGCCGGAGGGCTCCAGGTTCGAAACCAGATTCCACTAAAGATCTGTCATGTATTGGGCCTGTTGCATATTAAGTCATACATAAGGGACCAAATTTCCACTCATTGGTGTGGTGCAGAAGTTTGGAGAGGGGGTGCCATCTCGGGTGTTGTCTTCGTCATCTGACTGAGGTTCAAAATTACGAGGTCCGTCCCAAAATATCTCTCATGTTGCTTCAAAACGGGAAGTTAATTAAACTAAACTAAACAAGGTACTGTTCCATTATTAGGGCTCTAGTTGTTGCCAAACTTAAATGGTGGTGCTGTTTCATGACTGACAACATTCATTGCTAAGATTTGGCATTTTTTTGTGTGGGACGCTGCTATAATGGAATTGTACTCTTTTGTGTTAAGAACAGTTATCTTGAAGGCTTGTTTACAATGCATCATTTACTTAAAGAAAGATGTGAATCTTTTTGCCACAAGATGTCTGCATAAAAATATAGTAGAAATAGTTGATTAAATAATATTTACTTTTTTCAAAGCATAATTCATTTAGAAGTTCTAATGGAATTTAAAAAAACAGAGAAATTAAATAATAAGAATTTTGATTGCACCTTAATTTGACATGTAGCAACATATAAGCATAATGTTAAAGTGCCTACATAGTACACATACACTATATGTCCAAAAGTATCCGGACACTTTTAGATTTTCACATGTTTTAGAATTTCTCCGGAAGAGTTTAACTGGCAGCCTTTAAACTTCGATCATGTGAAGAATTGATTGTAACTCACATTTTACATTGAAGATTCAGTCCCAAGGGCAATTAGGGACCGTCTACAAACTGATGAAGACAAAAATTGTTTTGGCCCACCCTGCTTCACAGAATGCAGACAACAAAATTAAACTTTCAGAAATGGTTATATTTAAAGTGCATAATATTTACAGAAATTTCGTAAACTCAGCACAATTATTTGGGAAGATGTAAAGGTTTTTAAAAAAATCCCAAATTTTCCCACCTGTTTTTTGCTTATAACATACAGAGTTTTCTGTTATATTATAGAAACTTACAGAAAAAATGACAATATGTTTGAGAAGCATTTTGTAAAAATATGGAAAGAAGTTTTTGAATATTACAGGAAATATGAACATTTTTAGTAAATAATGTTTTACTGCGCATTCGCGAGACATAGCATAATTTTTCTTTCACAACTTTAAAGCCAGATATATAGGGCAATTTATGTAAAAAATTCAGTTCAATATCATTGGCATTCAGAAAGATATCGGCATTACAACTAGCAGAATTTTAGCTCCTATCGAAGGGAAGATAAAAGATGAGGGGTTGTCCACAAATTGCTATTTTTCAAGCTTATATCTTTGAATAGTTATATTGAATTGTATAGTGGTTAGAATTTGCTGAATACCCAGGAACACTTATCAATTACATGCATAACTTAAATTCCAGCTAATTAGGCACTATAATTAACAAAAATTTTATAATTTAAATTATATTATTTACATGATTATTAACAAGTTACATATTGTTAAAATTTTAAGGCCAAACGATATTTTTAAATATATTTCGTTTATGGCCAAACGATTTTTTTTGTCTAATTAATTTCTTTTCTTAAAATATTTTAATAATTCTACAAATATATATTTTTTTATTCGTTAAAAATATTACAAGTATTCATGGGTATTCAACAAATTGCAATCACTATACAATTCAATAAACTATTGAAAGATACAAGTTTAAAAAATATCGATTTGCATACAACCCCTCATCTTTTAGCTTCTCTTCGACAGGAGCTAAAATTCTGCTCATTGTAATACCGGATTAATCTTTCGGAATACTAATTATATTGAACTGAATTTTTTTTTAATATAAGTTGCCCTATATATCTGGCTTTAAAGTTGTAGAAGAAAAATTATGCTGTTTCGCACATGCTCAGTAAAACATTTACTAAAAATGCTTATATTTCCTGTAATATTCAAAACTGTTTTTACAAAATGCTTCTCAAACATATTGTCATTTTTTCTGTAAGTTTCGTATAATAAAACAGAAAAATGTGCATGTTATAAGCAAAAAACAGGCAGGAAAATTTGGAATTTAAGAAAACATTTATATCTTCCTAAATATTTGTCTGAGTTTACGAAAATTCCTTTAAACATTATGCACCTTAAACATAACCATTTCTGAAAGTTCCATCTTGTTATCAGTATTCTGTAAAGCGGTGTGGGCCAAAAGAGTTTTTGTCTTCATCAGTTAGTAGACGGTCCCCTAATTGCCCTCAGGAACGAATCTTCAATGTAAAATGCGAGTTACAGTCTATTCTTCACATGGTCGAAGTTTAAAGGCAGTCAGTTAAACTTTTACAGAGAAATTCTAGAAAATCTGAAAGTGTCCGGATACTTTTGGCCATATAATGTATCTAGTGCGAAGATTTTACAAGGATTTCATTGGAATCATAACTAACCAGTTGAAATCTAGTAAACCATTACATTAATATCTCATGGAGATGAAAGGTTGATTAAGCTTAAAAATTATTAGTTAAGCTCAAAAATTGGAATGCAAAATTTCCCCTGAGGTTGTCACAATGGTGCGAGTTCAGTGGCGAATCCAGGGGGAGGGGGCTATCGGGCTGCAGCCCCCAGAGCTTAACCAAAATTCTTGATTTTATTTAAAATCACTACAACTGTTGTTTTTCTTAATTTTCATTTTAAAAAAATAATAAAATCTTGATAACATTGCTTTCTGGCTTGACAGGCTCGAAGATTTTCCTACTTTTATAGTCATTCCGCTTGTACTTGTAGCGTTGACATGGTCGAAAACATTTTTTGGCTAGTTATTTAATGTATTTTTTATTAAATTATCGAAAGTATTGTAGTGTTCTTTATGACTCTTATTGTCAAGTGAGGAAAGTCTGTAAAGTTAAAGAGTGTTGATTTACATAAGCCATGTTATTTAGCATTCATCACTACGATACAAAATTTTTATGACATCCCCCCCCCCCCCGACCCGAATCCTGGATTCGCCACTGGCGAGTTTTTTCCACAAATCCATGTTTTTGGAATTGCGTCTTCAGAAGCAATGGAGGTTTTATGCTATAGAAAGAAAAGCATATGATTTCCTCATATTATATCATTTAAAGACTCACCATTCGTTATTTTTATTTATAAAATAGTTAAATTTTCCTTCAGATTGGCAAGAGCCAAAATGTGCAATACTTTTGATTCTTGTCATAAGGTTGCTATACTCGACAAACTTGTGCGCTTTTTTTTATGGTTGTTGTACTAAAAGTATAAATTTAATAAAAAAGAGTCTTTAAAAACATTTTTATTTATGTACTAAAAAGTAGAATTTTTTAAATTTAATTTTTATTTTTGATACATAATTCGTTGTTATCAATATTAGGAGATCTTGTAAGCATTTTATTTCTCAAATTCATATCCAGGTAGTGTCACGTGTATGGAATAAAAATTTTGATTTATTAACTGATAATTAAATTCTGAAAATATTAAAATAGTGTATTGCCATTGAGCTCAAGTGTACAAAACACATCAGGAAACGATTGAAAGACCAATTACAAAATTCCATTTTTTGAAAACATGGAACAAATCAGGTTGAATAAAAGTGTATAAAAATAAAATTTAGAACCAGTATGTGTGCTTGGCTTGAACTTTTTTCAGGCTAACTTAAAAGTACCAAAAATCATTATCAAAATTACTAAAAACACCATCTTTAGAATAAATTTCTTCTTGAGTTATTGATAGTCATATTTTGCGTAAAAGAAAGATAAAGCACACTTTTTCATCTGCCTCTTATTTGTGCTAAGTGAACATTTTACATTACTGAAGAGTAACACTTCAAAAATGCAATGTAGGTTTTATGAAAAAGATTTACTTGAGAAAAAATTGATTGCTTCTAAACAGAAAGTCTGCATAAACAAAATAAAATCACGAAGTGAGAAATCATATTTTCTTTATCTCATCTTTCTTGTATACAGTGCAAAGCCGGCTCCAGAGTATTCGGCGCCCTGTGCGAAATTAGTGTGGCGGGCCCCCCCCCCCGTGTGTATGGTATATTGTTTCATATGCTAAAAGATTTAACTATAATAATCAAGATTAACTGTAGTAAATCATTTAATTATAGTAAAATATTTCTATTATGTTCCAGTTGGCAGCCATATAACGCGCGCGCATTTTCAAATTTATGATTAGGAATTGGCGCCCCTACATGCTCGGCGCCTTGTGCTGCGGCACAGGCTGCACACCTCTGGTGCCGGCTCTGATGTAGTGTGAGTACAAAGTCTTTCCTCGATTACAAAATGTTAGCTTGAATGAAATAACCATTGAAGATAATGTAAAACTTTTTTAGTGGCGTAGCTCTGTTTTCTAGTCATCGAATAGATGGCACAACTAATTGATAAAAGCAAGATGTGAATCAGTAGTTAATTTTTAATGAAATGGCGTTGATGCGGAAATGGTCTCCAGATATTACTTCTCCTCATATTTACTTGAAGAACCGACTCTTTGCCACATGGTTCATGATAGTGAAACATTGAAGGCTAGTCGAGTGTTACAGAATAAATGTTGGGACAACATATGCTGAGAAATAAAATACTGTCTTAAAATTCACCGTGAGATGCGCTGAAATTTACTGCCGTAATTGGTCTTATTGAAAACTTGATTAAGGCACAGTAGAACCCCGAACACCTTTTTTTTTAATTTACTGAAAAATGAAGGAAAAATAAAAATTATGAATCAGAAACAAAACTAGTGTTTATTCCTAACTTAAAAGAAGTATTTGAAGTGGCCTTTAAGAATGAATACAGCACCTTAATTAGTAGAAACAAACTCAGATATCTTCGTTTTACCCTCCACTTATTTGCCACTGTACCGTGTTACTGGAGTGTTATTTCCGTACGCTTTCATAGAGGATCCAGAGTCAATACTCTACTGCATTTGGTATATCAAGAGTATTTTATCGAATAATTCGGAATTCAACGGAATCGGAACAGAGGTCAGCCCCAATTAGTTCGGATTCCCGGGTTTTTACTGTTTCAACAATTTACAAAAGTAAATATATTTCTAAGTAGAATAATTTTTGCACAAAATACTGGACCCCTGAAAAGTGCATAATTCCTATAGAATACTGGACTAGAAACTGGAATGCTTCAATAAAGATCCCACAAAATCCTGAATTTTTTACCCTCTGTTCTGTGGGAATACATATTATTTGTTATGATGACTTACATAATTTTCCATATTTTAAATGATCGGTAATTATGATGTTTATTTTACTAATATACTACTACCCGATATCCGCTATGCGAATATAAATTGTGAGAAAAACGGTTAATGATACTTTTCAGCTTTATAGAAAGCATCAACAGCATGCAATGGCGTAGCGAGGGTAAAATGTCGCTGGGGCATAATATTTTTTCGCCCCCTCAGCATGATTTTACTTGAAAAAGGTTGACTACAGAAGGTTGTCGATCTTTGTTAAATCCACCGATTAATGCGAAATCTGCAAACATTTATAACCAGAATTCAGTAAACTTAAAAAAAACAATGAATGTCTGCTAATGTCGGGGGTCATTGGCTTCCATCCAATCCCTGTAAAACATCCTTTCCAGCTACAAGACTAATATAGCAAGAAAATCTGTTTTACAAATTTATAACAATACAAAATTTAAAACTACTTTGCTGAGGAAGCCATTGAGACCAAGCTACGCATAAAAGATTTTACATAAAATTTTCGACCGCAATAATCCCGGTGAACCAGCGGTGAATATCTATACATATAAAACGCTAAACGTACGTGTTACAGGAAAGAGGTTAATTTCTCTTTTGCCGATGGCAACCATCGGTTTTTTTACGAAACAAAACCGGTATCCTCCGGTTCTAATCATGTTAGGTATTACCATGGCCGGCCGGAGGGGGGTGTGCGACCGCACTAGGCCCTTCGCAGCTGTCTGATTATGCAAATTAAAAAAGCCTCCTTGTTTTTATTTTTATTCAAATATATGTCCATTTAAATACAATGACACGATTTATGTACATTTAACATCGACCAATGAAAGGCAAGGTTGGTAGATTTGAATCTCTCTACATAGCCAAAACAGAATGAAGAATGTAAAAACAATGTGTTTCATTATACTTGCGTTGTAAAGCTGACAGTATACCGTACGTTTTCATCACTAGGTGGGGAAATAAATAAAATATTCGTATTTAAAGGAAATATAAACGTTTAATATATTATTGAAATTTACTAAATATATTTCATTGTGGTTATATTCATTGTAATAATATTACATTATGGTTACATTGATGTTCCATTGTAACCAGACTGCTAAAAAAAGACTGATTTTAATTTTAGTTTTGGATAATTTCGAAACATGACTAATAGAGACAGATATTCTGGAAGGAAATATATGTGTGGATCTGATAAATTTAAGAAAAACATAGAAAAAGAAAAAAAATGCTGAAAACGAGAGGAACTTCAATGAAAAATTTTAAAAAAACCCGAAAATGTGCAATGAACTGAAGAAGCATATAATTAACAGTTATTGAAAAATCAAAATCGCGGAAATCAAATTGGGCCGTATGACATCCTCGAAAACAGTCCTATAAAGACAGCTTTCGTCTTAATAAAGAGAAAATTCATTATAAGAAAACTGAAAAATGGAAATATAATTATGAAGCAGAGGGAATCATATAGACTGGATTTTTTTTGTCTACGTCGAATAAAGAACTAGATGAATTAGTCCGAGATCCCAGGATCAACAGAGTTGAAAACGAAATGTCGATATCAGTGATCCTGGTATGGTTACTCTCATCAAAATACAAATATGCCACATTGTGGCACTCTTAAAATACCACTTCTTTGTGTTTAACTGGACTAAATAACTGAATTTCATTCAAGTTCGCGATTACAAAGTCCTGAAAGACCAGAATATCATTTACAATTCAAAAAGAATTTTAAACTGAGAAACACTATGACAGAGAACATGAAAAACCTGCGGGAGTGGTCTCCCCTAAACTTTCTCGTATACTCCTAACACATGTAGAGAAAACTAGAATAATAAAAGACGTCAAATAAACTTCCGTCGCAAGTAAACCAAAGTTGGAACCACGCGTGGTTTGAAGGATCAAAACAAATTCAAATCCCCTGCGCATTCTTTTGCGCAACAGGACCTGGCGAGACTCCCTAAATGTTTGCTTCCTTACAAAATTGCGCCAGAATTGGTTTTTGGCAAACTGCCAAGTTTTCGGAGCGTCCCTTCTTTGCACAGGCATTGCCACCAGTAGGCATGCGCAAGGAGTTAGTTTCAAAACTGAACAAGTATGCGATTATACAGACCGACAGACAGTCAACCCTTTGACTGATTTGGCCCAAAATTTTATACGGACCTACATTCATGACGATAAAACTGTGTACCAAATTTTATCCATCTAGCTATTCAAGTTTTTGAGTTATAGTGTTCACATGACCGCGGACATACAAGCAGATAGACTTCCCATTGATGGATTTTGTCCAAAATGTGATAGAAACCTACAACTTATGTTTAAAGACCACATACCAAATTTCATCTCCGTAGCTCTAATAGTTTTCCAGTTATCGTGTTCACAGACAGACATAATTGTGTTTTTCTGACTCAGGGAGGTCTAAAACGTGGAGATTCGTCAAAATCTCGAGTTCGAATTTTTTGACGATTACAATACTTTCTCTTTGTATACTTCGTATACGAGAAAGTAATAACTATAAAGGAAATACTCAGTGTAAAATTTGTTTATGAGCGAATGGTGGCTTCAATTTTATATTTATCAGAGAAGCCTATTAGAAAAAGAGTAATTATATTTGGGGAACTGTGTGGACGGTAGTACTATAACTAGGGTTGACATGCGTCAGGATTTCAAACTCACGTCCAGAATAATGTCCGAATTTACACCAGTGAATGTGGCGAGAGAAAAATTTGATTGTAATAAAGAGTCTGTTCACAAAAGAGAGAGAGAAAACGTCATTCTGCCAATGAAAGAAAATTCATTGTTTGCATCCATGGTTAATGAAAAAAGTGGATCCAGTCTCTTTATCCGTTTACCAGTTCAAACTGAAAATTAAGAGTTTTGTCTGTGTTGTTTGAATTCTGTTTTTCATTAATGCAATTTTGAACTACCGAAGATTATAAAAATTGTATATTCTTTGCATTCTGACGTCTTATCCCCCCCCCCCTTCTTCAAACTCTGTGCTAGTGTTATGAAAGAAGGTGGTTGGCAGGCAGCTTTTAGAATTTTATACTATACTTTGAACCCCCTAGATGTACCCGGGTTTCAACCAAAAGAAAATATGGTAACCCTAACTATAACGTATCTAATATGAGAGATTTTACATAAAGGATGCAAAAGTGCTTCTCCTGCAAAAAATTCCAAAGCACAGTACTACAGAAGTCATAATTTGAATTTTGTTCTTGGAGACATTTCAAAATCATCTTCTCTGCAAATTCATTTTTTGTTACTTAATAAGGCATAAATAATATTTTTGCAAGTTCTGTAATCTGCTGGGATATATTTAAATAGCCTCTCAGATATCTTACTCCAAAATCGCTGTCAGAAACAACGTGGGAATGTCGCCTCGAAAGTGTGAAATCTGTGAGATATCAAGTATCACAATTTTCTCTAGCTTCAAATGTTCTTCACGTATTACTTCATAGTCATAACTGCTTCTATATTCGTTCTGATGTAAAATAATTTTTTCTGGAAAAAGAAAATGAGTTTAAGATGAAGAATTCACAATATTTCTTACAATATAATGACACTTTGGATGAAATTATTCAAAAGAAGTCGGTTAGAAATGAAGATCCAGAGAAAGTTTAGATCAACGTCAAATTAGTTTAAGTCAGAGAAGATAAATTCGTGTGGATTCACAAACTCAGATGAACATCATGGAGATTACTGTTGTGAACATTGTACTTTGGCTACTTTTCTGTTATGCTTACACCACTTGGCGCCTTTTTTTTTCTTCTTACAGCTCTGAATCGCCAGTTGGATTCTAGAAACTTCAGAAAAAGCATGGTATGCATATAACCAAGCGCAGATGATCTGCGCGGGATAAACTAGTTTAATAAATATCCTCACATTATTGTTTTTGAGCTTTAACTTCTTCTGCCAGTATGCAAAGCAATAACAACAAGCAAAATAATCTTTCAACAGTTACAATTCAATAAATTTAAATATGTAACGCCAATCAAAATCTTTAAAAATAATTTTGAAGTAATAATGCCTTTCAAGAAAATATTGACCCATTTGCTTTTATTTATTTGAAATAACCGTGATGCCGATACAAGCAAAAGCCATGTATAAATTATAAAATTTATGCAGATTACCTAGAAATTTTATTATTGACGTTATTTGGGTGACCTAAGTATCGGAGCTCATTTCGATCTACAGCTAAAATTCTGCAACCGCTAATGAGACAGTAGCGTAGCCGGGGTAAGTGGCGCCTGGATCGTAATATGATTTTTATGCCCCCTAATCGTATTTAGCTTCAAAAAGTGACAGGTATACCTCATATTTTGCCTCCACCATCCTCTACGACTGTCATCCGGCATAGCGACCGGAGGGATAATGGATGTCCCGGACGCCATGGGAGTCAAAACCTTACTTCGTTTATGCTATTTTAAAATCAAAATATAAGAGAGCTTAAAAATAATGCCACAGCCCGGACTGCATTTACGCTTGATAAGCCACTGATAACGACCAGGGTAAAAAAAATATATATGTAATAATCTCACTTAATTTTACTTTAAATTCTAATATTATATATTTTAAAATCTTAGTACAATGCTAATGTATTCCAAAATCACTTTTCTTAAACTCCAGTTTCGTTTTATTTCTCGCGCTGGAGGTATATTAAAGCACGCATTTTGACATAGTTATTATTAAAAGAATACTTAACTCTCTTCCAAGCCCCACAGAAAATCATGACTCGGCGACTTGTTGGCGTCAGACTTTTCCCTAAAACACCTACGTAATTTGCTAAAAATGGCTAATATTCCCTTCATTTTATCACGTGTCTATATGTTAATCCCCTATCGGAGAGAATGCAGGGATTTTTCGTTCTCTTTTGGCTTGTAAACCTCGTATAAGATGGTCGTATATCCGCCACTCTCCAATATATTGATAAATAAATAAAAAATAGCTCTTTACTCTGCCTTTTTATTACTTTAATGACTACATCATACGAAATTATTATATACATATATATTATTTCCCGGTTGCCACTTGCCCTCACTACGCCGCTAGCCATGTTGACAAAACTTTAAGATGGGCAATCACGAGAAATCAAGTCCATCCCATTTAGCCCAAGACAGGTTGGGGGGGCCCGGCCATTGAGGTTGATAGATTAGGCAGGTCATTCACGGAGGCTCCAAAGTTTGTTTTGAGAAGGATCAAAGTCCCAGATTGACTCCCACGCACTTTTTTCCTCCTCAACGGTCTCCACATACACACGGATGATTTATCGCCGCCTCGAAGAATCAAAATTCACTTTTTATGGCCTTCCATTCCAATGGATTTCAAATTCGTTTGAATTCCAACAGCGCTGTCTATCTGCGCCAATTTTCATCAGTTTCTAACATTGGCGAAAGGTTTTCCCTTCCCGTGTTCCAAAAATTGTGGAGTGGAACAGCGGTGAATCTCCCGCTTTAAGTTTTTGTCACTTTTTACAATCGGATACGATGAAGGGGCGAAAAAATCGCATTATGACCCACGCACTCACCCTCGCTACGCCACTGTCCATACGCCCCTTTCCCCATGTCACTACTCCAATGCACGCAGAAGACGCTTGCATTGCAGGTTAAAACAGGCAACCCCCTCTCTCCGTATTCTGACAAGCATCCAGTGGCGTAGCGACCGTAAGCGAAACCGGCTATCATGTAATCTTTCCACCCT
Organism: Araneus ventricosus; assembly: GCA_013235015.1. NCBI lineage: Eukaryota > Metazoa > Arthropoda > Arachnida > Araneae > Araneidae > Araneus > Araneus ventricosus. Next base: position 19,976 of record BGPR01008728.1, on the reverse strand, counting down.
GCAGTGGCTTAGCAAGAGTGAATGGGGCCAGAGGAATTGTGATATTATTTCTCACCCCTCTTCATATTAAAAACTGATAATAATATTTTGTCCCTTTCGCGCCTCCTAAGTGTGGTCCCCGGGACATCTCTGCCCCTCTTGCTCCGCCATTGGAAAACAGCTGATTTTGTTTTTAATACAGTAAAACATCGGGAAATTTTGGATAATCCGAACATCTTTTTTTAATTTTCTAAAATTAGGAATCTGAAAGAAAGCTAATGTTTCCTCGTATTTTAATGGAAACATTTGAATTGGTATTCAAGAATAAATACAGCACTTTAATTAGTACAAACAAAATCCGGCTATCTTCTTTTAACGTAAGGAACTAAACCTGCTTGGCGTATTCTTTCACAGAGCACTCAAAGTTAATACTCGACTGCAGCGGTACCCAACCTGTGGGCCGCGGAACGCTAATCAA
>BGPR01008728.1:0-19419 GCA_013235015.1 Araneus ventricosus | reverse complement strand
GCCCCCGGTTGGGTTGGGAGACGTCACTTTTCCCGTTGTTAACGTGAGGAAAAAGTAACGTCTCCCAACCCAACCGGAGGTACCAGAATAGACCCGCAACAGTCGAAGTCAAGGAGGCTTCAAGAGTCGTCACTGATTTTTTGGATTCATAAACATTATATTTTTAATCCTTTTACAGTAAGCTTTACTGATTGCTGACATATACGTGCATATAATATATAAATGTATTATATGTATCTGCATTTTTTTACTAGTTTATTTAATTGGTGGGCTGCGAAATATTTTTTATACAACAGGTGGTCCGCACAACCAAAAAGGTTGGGAACCACTGCTCTACTGCATTTGGCATATCAAGAGTATTTTAGCGAATTTTTCGGATAATCTGGATTTTTCAGAATCCGAACAGAGGTCAGCCCCAATTAGTTCGGATTCTACTGTACTAATTTTCAAAATACCATAATTAGGCAAAATGGACTGCATATTCATAACTGCCGCGTTCAACTTTTCGCAGACGAAACCTCTCACTGGCCTAAAATGCGCGACTGGATAGCATTGAGAAAGCGCGCCTTGGCGTTGCGCGCTCGTATCCTTAGGGCTAATTTATTTCTAGATTGTCGTTTCACCATAATGGACATGGTTTAAAAAAAAATTCTTATAAATTAATTTAAAAAAACCTTTTTTTAATGTAAACTGAGCATGCTACATTAGAAGTCTGTAAAAAATCTCGTCCATTGATGCCTTATTCATCGCCTTTGGCTTTGCATTAGTTGAGGAAAAAGAATGTTGACAACAGAAATAATATGCAAGTTATTTTGAAAAAAAATTGAGACATTCACGTACATGTGTATATTGTTATGTTGCCTTTCAATTGAAGTTTTTTTTTTTTTAACTGAAACAATGGATCATCATTTCCAGTAAGTTGCACAATAACAAAAGATTTGTAAAAAATCAGGATTAACCAGCTCTGAAAGTGTCAAGGTGAGAAATCACTTCCTCATCAAGATAAGACGCTTTTTACTCAATTCAGCAAGCCCAGAGGAGCTGAAGCTGTTGCAAAATATTGAGTAATATCACAGGATACCTTGCAATATTAGATAATCTTTGTGATACTGGGGACCTTTAATAGGATATAATATATATTTGTGTTATTGATTATTACATCATAGGGTAGGTTACAGGTCCCCTATGGCTCATGCATTGTAGTGCTGTAACATCCTACATTGCGCAATGATTTCTTTCGGCATGTCTTAAATTTTGCCTTTTCTAATTAATTTTGAATAATTTAGTTATTAGTCAATAAAAATAATAATAAGATTTTTTATTTGATGTAGGTAAGACTTAAGAAAGAGATTACTAATTTTCAATTAATTTTTATTCAAAATAAAACTTCCAAATAAATGTTGATTATTTTTCTTGCATTCAACAATTCAATTGCGACTGAACAATAAAAAAAATCATAAAACTATAAGGTCAAAATAAATACACATAGGGATGTTACTTTCGTATTTATTTACGCAAAAAATTTAATAGTGCAATATTTTTTAATCAATTTTTATTTATCAATATTTATCCTTCATTTTTTTTATTTATAATCAAATTTCAGGCTCGCGAAATACTTGTCTGCAGCGGGAAAAACGTTAAAATATCAGAATTTGGGATATGAAATCTAATAATTATTATGTCGAAAAGAGAAAAGATTTTTAAAATTTAGTTTTAGGTGAGTGATTTAATTGAGGGATGTGGTATTAACAAAATTAGAAAAAAGGAAGTTCCAAAATTTTGAAAAATTCTGTTGAAATTATTTAGGAATATTAATGTGGTTGTCGTTGCTCAATGTCTTCAATTGGGCAATTCAATTTTAAACTGCTGTTTATGAAAGAGTTCTCGGATATAAAATGCTCTCAGCTCATCGTAGATTTTTAAAGCATTAGCAATAATAGTTTTGAAATATTTTAATTGACCAGATTTACATCTTCGACCAGAAAAGACGGAATTGAATTTTCGTCGTTTACCAACGCGAAATGTCTAAAAAGTTGCTTTCGGGTTTGGTGAATCCTTGAGATGTGTCGAGTTGGATTGCATGCTGCTCGTTGAAACAGTTCGCTTCGAATCGGACGTCTTTATTTTTTTACAAAAAATTTTGGTGTTTTTAGTTTCATAAATTCCAAAACAGAATGAATTTTGAAATCGTTATGTCGTATAGTATATGGCCTCTGCTAACTCAAAATATTGTACAATATCTCCAGGATGTTGCTCGATATTGTTACAAAGCTACAAAGTCGTTTCCCTGAGATGCTAATCTTGGCGATAAATTTGGCTGCAAAGTTGGCGACAAAAGGAATTTTCTAGAAGGACATCGAACTTTCAATCTATTTCTACTGGTTTCATGAACTTTCTAGAGATTACATCACTTTCTACGTAATGAAGTCACTTCCTGTTGAAAGGTATAAAAGCAAGCTCTCAAGCCAAGAAGAGTGAGTTGGATTTTGATCAGCAAGCAAGCTGGTGAGCTAACAAGAAACCTTTGAGCGCTGTGTTGGGATTTATTGGTAGTCTCTGTTGTGAATTTTTACTAGTGCTGTGTTAATACTTGTGCTACGTTTCTTTGTTTAGAATATTTGTAAAATAAAGAGCTTTATTTTTTTAAATCCTGCTTATTGGACTGCATTCACGTACACCCACAATACGATTTTGTAACATTTGGTGTCAGAAGTGGGGTATTTTGATTTTACTGTGAATGCCAGAGACCGGACCTTTGACCAGATCTATGGATAAACAATTTGAAAAGCTGTTTGTCATGATGGCAGGATTGGAGCAGAAAATGGAAGCTGGGCAGGAAGAAATGCGATCCGGATAAGAGAGAATGGAGAAAGGACAAGAAGAAATGAAAGGATTGATTGACGAAGTAAAGGGCGAGGTCCAGAGGAAAATTGATGAAGTAGAGGAAAAAGTTCAAATGAAGGTCAAGGACATGAAGAGCGAAGTTAAAGGGAAGATTGAGGATGTGGAGCACAAAGTTCAACGGAAGATCGGCGAGATTGAGAGGAGGCTTAGTGAAGTTGAGGATAGACCAATTTAGTTTCTCGGCAAGTCCAGAATTCATGCATCCCAGACCGACTATAAAATCCTTGACATTTGACAGACAATCATCATGGACAGTCTTCAAGACTCGGTTTGACGTTGTGAGCTCTACAAATGGATGGACGGATTTTGTGAAAGCCAGTCAACTTGTGGCATCGCTCCGAGGATCAGCGGCGGAGGTTCTTCAAGGAATTCCAGCTGATAAGTTGACAGATCTAACGACCATCGAGAAAGCTTTGGAATCTAGATTTGGAGACAGTCACCTGAGGCAATTTTATAGAACTGAACTGAAAACAAGAAGACAGAAGCCAGGAGAAAGCCTTCAAGTATTGGCTGTCGATGTGGAACGACTCATGAGCCTGGCCTACGCCGAGTGCCCTCTGGATGTTCTGGAAAGTTTAGCGGTCCAGTTCTTCGTCGATGCCATCAGAGACGAAGAAACGTAACTTTCAACAAGGTTAATGGACTTTACGGATTTGAAATCGGCCTTGGCATATAATGTCATGAAATTTGAATATCTGTCATGAAATTTGAATCTGCGAAAACTGCTTCGAAGATCTCTATACACGCAAGGTCAATGGAGACAGACGATGACACTTGGAAAGAAAGAGATGATAAATTTGAATCTCTGTTGAAAGCGTTGTAAAAATTAGTGAACAGTCTTGCTGCTGAACAGAAAGCTCCTCGGCGAAATCCGAACGTGACTTGTCGGAAGTGCTTTAAGAAGGGGCATGTACAGAGGGCATGCCAACTGAATGACGTCTACTGAAGAAAAGTGACTTGCGGTCGTCTTGCGGAACGAAAGATACCTACTTTGAATAAATCCCCTGAAAAAGGACTGAAAGTTTCTGCACTTAGCGGAGGGGAAATGGACTCTATCTGGAAGGATCGATTTGTGATATCCCGTGTTTGTTTTTGGTGGACACAGGCACGAATATAACTCTTTTAAGAGCAGTCATCGCCCGTAAAGTGAAGGAAAGACTTATTTACACTGCTCCAAATTTGATCCTTAAGACTGTCACAGGTGAAAAAGCAAAGATACAAGGGAAACTTGATGCTTCAATCGAATGTGGATCCAGAAAATTTCAACATAGAGTCTACGTAGCTGATATCACCGTTTCCTGTATTCTCGGCCTGGACTTTCTACAAAAATTTAAATTTACGGTAGACCTGGAGAAGAACGAGATACGAACAGGATCGGAGAAAATTTCTTTGTTTTCAGGAAGTACACAACATCGCAAAAGAACCTCTGATGGAAAGAATGTTCTCTCTCGACGACTCTGTTTTGAAGGGTGCGAACCTTGTTCGAATGCTGAAAAGAAGTTCAGAATGGAAACACATATTTCTGTGGAAGCCTTAACCATGACAACTGAGAACAGATGCTCTTTAAGTGAGATACAAAAAGCACAGCTGGAAGATCCAGATATTAGACCAATTCTGAAGATGAAACTAAATTCGGCGGATCGACCATCTTGGCAAGAAATAGCTCGTGAGAGTCCTGCAACCAAACGATATTGGGTCCTTTGGAACTTCTTATATCTTAAAGATGGTGTTCTATATCGTAAGTGGGAGAGTAATGATGGAGGCTTTTATCGACGACAACTAATTCTCTCGAATTGCAGAATTCAAGAAGTTCTGCGAGATACTCAAGACAACACAAGTGGGAAGACATTTTGGAGTCATGAAAACTTTGCGTAAAACTCGGGAGCGATTTTACTGGGACCGACTTCGCGCCGACGTTGAGAAATGGTGCAGGGAATGCTAAGCTTGCTGAGCCCGAAAAGGGCCGAAAACAGAACAAAGAAAGTCAGTAACTGGAAGGACTCCAGCAGAGACGTTTTCTCATCGAACGCTAAGATTCCCCTGTGATATTCTGTTTGGAAGACCGAGGAATACGTCTTCATCGCCGACTAATTCAGAGGCACATTTGGAAAGTGTACAGGCATCTGCCGGAGAGCAAGTTAAACTGTCCAGGGAACGAATGAAGACTCGTTACGACTCCAAAACAACAGACTATAATTTCAAGGAGGGAGATCTAGTCTGGATGTATAACCCGAAGCGATGAAGAGGCCTGAGTTCCAAGTTACAACAGAACTGGGAAGGACCATGTACTGTTGTCAAGAAATTGAACGATGTTGTCTACAGAGTACAGAGGTCGCCCGATGCCAAGCCAAAAGTCATCCATATAAATTGGCTAGCTCCATACAGGGCCACTGATCATAGTCCTAAGTAATGAGACTGCCGGGACGTGCAGTCTGTGAAGAGGGGAGCAATGTTACAAAGCTATAAAGTCGTTTCTCTGAGATGCTAATCTTGGCGACTTGGAGATAAATTTGGCGACCATTTTGACGATTTGGCGGCAAAGTTGGCGACAAAAGGAATTTTCTAGAAGGACATCGAACTTTCCACCTATTTCTACTGGTTTCATGAACTTTATAGAGATTACATCACTTCCTACGTAATGAAGTCACTTCCTGTTGAAAGGTATAAAAGCAAGCTCTCAAGCCAAAAAGAGTGAGTTGGAGTTTGATCAGCAAGCAAGCTGGTGAGCTGACAAGAAACCTTTGAGCGCTGTGTTAAGATTTATTGGTAGTCTCTGTTGTGAATTTTTACTAGTGCTGTGTTAATACTTGTGCTAAGTTTCCTTGTTTAGAATATTTGTAAAATAAAGAGCTTTATTTTTTAAATCCTGCTTATTGGACTGCATTCACGTACACCCACAATACGATTTTGTAACAATATTCTGAATGCTATATAGTATCGTAAAGATATCGTAGCAATATTGAAGAACATCTTGTTCTAATAAGGGCTGGTCATCCATGAATTTGACTCTTGGCATTCATATTTGGCCGAAGTTGTGATCATGCTATGAAACGAAAATAATAATTTAAATGTAAATTTTTAAAGACTTATAAAGCCAAATTTTCACTCACGAAATTTCAGCAAGCAATGGCTAACTTAATATCGTCTACATGGTTTTGCTGATTTTTAAAATTGGGTGTGCAAGCAAACAAAGCAACGTGTTTTGCAACTTAAAATAATAATAGAAGCAAACTGTAAAGATAGAAACTTACGGGTTTCTGACAGGATTCCCGGGCTGGTGAAGAAATGGATCTCTTGCGAATGTGTGATGTCTTCTTTTCGCTCGCAGTTTCTGAAGACAACCATAGTTCTGAGCAGTCGAGTATCACCAAGGGCACTGGAAGAAAATGAATTAGAAATTCAGGTAGAGTGAGATACAATGCATTTAAAAGTTTTTAACTACTCGCAAAGGTACTGACCAGTGAATTCAGTGGCGGACTGGTCAGGTTGCCAGATGGCAAGTGGGCCCACTTGCACATAAGTCAATATGGGCCCCCAGGACATGTATGTGTGCAAGAAACGGAAAGGAAAGAACTCTTTTTATGGCAAAGTTCCTATGCTTTCTGACACTTAATTTTCAGTCTGGTTAAAAAATTTACAAAATAATAGTATAGTTCCAAATATAGAATATGCTATACTCCTACCAAAATTATTTCCAATTCAGTCATAAATTTCACTTCGAATAATATGTATAATACTTGTAAATTTAATTATATATATATAACAGATTTCTAGATTAGGAATGCATTATAGTAACTTATTAGCTTTAATTTATTGTATTTAAAATATATATTATGGCACTGTAGATATGAGTGGGTCCCCATTGACTCCTGACAACCAATATTTTCAGACCCAGTGCGTCACTGAGTGAATTCGAAACCCATGAACATTTATCGAAAGGTTCGAAAAGTTCCGGGACTTATTTTGTTAAAGATGAATGAATACAGATAAAACCTGTTTATTTGTGTTTCCTTCGAAGTAACTATACCCTGTGCAACTTTGCATTTTTACCATCGTTCTTACAATGATGTTTCCTTCCGTGCCTTCGTCGTTGCATTTCTTCAGAACTTGGGAATCACTGGCTCTTAAGCAAATTCTGCATCTGAGGAAAAAGTCACATGAGCAAAGGGAAAAAATGAGTTCTGGAAATACCAGCATTCGATATTTTGGCAACCATGAGGGACCTGTGAACCACCTCCTTGTCATCATGCCCGCGACGGGCAGTTTTGAAGGCCTGTAACCACGAGTTATGGGCATACTCTGTAGGTATTTGAGTCGGATGAAACGCGTTCTGCGGCAAATGGCATAACTCATTTACATTTGGGAAATATTTAAAAAGTTCTAGAACTTTTTAAACAAATAACAGGCGAAATTATGTAAAATCACATGGCACATGTGAGCTCCACCAAGTTCTGCTGGGTGTATCGTGGTGTGACTTATGTTCTACTGGTTTGATACTGGTCCCTTGTTGTTTCCGGAAATAGGATGTAATCAAAGGTTTTCATGAGCATTCTAACCGATCAAGTCCATCCTGCAACGCTTCAGTTTCACCCTGCATCTGACTTTTATGGATGATAATATCACCATCCACTGCGTACTAGTAACTGTTCAATAGTGGTTTTGTGAGCATGATGTTTAATTCCGTTATATATCTAGGTCCTCAACTCAAAGTCCAGATCTGAGCCCTACAGAGAACTTTTGGGAAATGTTGGAAAGACACATCCAGAAGCAATCTCCTGTGCCATAAAGAATAGACACCCTTTATCTTTGTTTGTCCAACGTTTGGTATTCTCCGAACTTTGATGCACATCAATATCTTGTAGAATCTATGCCTAAATGACTACGGGCTGTAATTCGGTTAAAACGGCCCAATAAAATATTGAACCAACTAATTCATTCGACCAATAACTGTATTTAATAAGTTAAAAATCTTTCAATTCTTTGAAAGTAAGCAATAAAGGATTTTTGAAATTAGCTATTAATTTCATAAATATGCCTTACTTTATCCTTGTTCAACTCGATATTTATAATAATGAATGTTAGATTAAGGATCTAGAAGTGGAAATTAACTAAAACAATAATAAAATTTGCCTTTTAGTAGACTAATAAAAAAAATGTTTTTAAAAGCTTTTTATTTTTGATTTCGTCATTTTGATGTTTTCTGGCGACAGCTTCGGAATCTATTATCTCAAGAAAATATCTTTAAACAATTTTATTTAAGTTGACTTGTTCCATATTTGTAAAGATAGAATTTTGTAATCAATTTTCAACTCACTTTTTGACGTGCTCGAGTAATCAAATTTTTTACACTTGTGTGTTCTCGCTGACAATACACTATTTTAATATTTTCAGAACATAATCATCAATTAACAACTAATTAAATTTTGGTTCTGTACCAATGGGTTCACCTGGTTGTGAGTGCAGAAACAATGATATCAAGATTAACCAGCGGGTGTGATCTCTCCTGAACTTTCTCGTATTCTAAGTGGAGATTCGTCAAAATCTTGAGTTCGAAATTTTTGACGATTACAATACTTTCTCTTTGTATACTTCGTACGAAAAAGTAGAAAGTAATTAAAATAGAAAAAATTCTGCAGCCTAGTGTACTAATAAAAGCGTGTTTCTAAAAAATGTTTTTAATTTAATTTATTTCCATCTCTATTGCAGAACAAAATATTTTGGATAGCGAGATGAATTGCTTCATTTTGAAATAACGCTGTCGCTGATATTTTTGTTAGCTAGATCTCTTCGGCTGATGAAAAATGAAATGCTACTGATGGAGAGGGCTTCTGGCTGTGAGAACATCGTGAACCATTCTGGTATCTATCAGAATTATGAGTTTCAAGACGTTGCTCCTTCACAGAGGAAACGTTTTCTTCCTATTATCTCTTATATGTACACAATACGGTGCATTTTGTGCTTTGTAGTAGGTTATGAATAACGAGGACGCAAAGCCGGGCTGGCGCCAGATTGGGGACAGGGGATGCTGTGCCCCCCACCCCATCGGGTGGAAATTTTGTATCCCGTCGGGAAAAATTTTTATACTGGGTATTCAACTGTAGTTGATCAATAATAATCTGGCGAAAATTTGAGACCAATTTCATTACACTTGTCGCCCGTACAACAGTTCATGCCCCCATCGGGAAAATGCCCCCCCCCCCACATCTGGCAAACTCTAGCCCCATTCCTGCACAGAGCTACAATTTTGATAACAGGATCACTTACCAAATTTCATTTATCTATATCGTTCCGTTTTCGAGTTGTCGTGTTCATATACACTTTAATCAGTGGCATGATTGCAACTTTTGCCACCCGGCGCGAACTTGCAACATGCAGCTCTTCCTTTGCTAGTTACACGCGGCACATAAATCTCAAAATAATAATAAATTCCAGGAATAAACATTTTATTAGTAATGTAATTCGTCGGTTCACTCCTTCGATCTCTGAAAAAAGGATGCGAAATCGAGTGTCCACCACCAGTCTTTCTTTCACAGATTCGCAATTTATCGATAAAAGGCGAAAAATACGAATTAATTGTAAATTTCTTTTTATATATACAATGAATGAATCGTTGCCGCTACTCTTTTTTATTATAAATCTGCTTTCCTGCATGTCTGTTTTTGCCGCTCCTTTCGAAGTGCCACCCGAGGCGGATCGCCCCCTCCGCCCCTTCAGCTACGCCACTGACTTGAATGCACATACTAACAAATTGCTAACCTATTAGCAGATTTGGTCCAAAATTTGATCGAGATACATAGAATTCTGACGATAAAACCATATGGCAAATTTCATCCATAGATCCCTTTGCGTTTGTGAATTATCGTGCCCACACGTCCACGGACGAACAGATACACTGCCCGTAGATGGATTTCGTATAAAATTCGATAGAAATCTACAGTTGTAGTGTAAAGATCACATTTCAAATTTCTTCCGTCGAGCTCGGTGCGTTTTTGAGTTGAACTTGTCCAAGACAGAGTGACAAGATAGAATTTTTGAAAAATGAGAAAATGAAATCGAATTTTTTGACGATTACAATACTTTCTTTTAGTGTATTTCGTATATGAGAAAGTGATAAAACGGAATGTTACAGTGTGAAAAAGCAGAATGCTTTTAAGTATGTCGTCAGTCGTTCTGGTGTCTATCAGAAGCTGCTCTTTGGCAGAGGAAAAATTGATTGCCACGGAGTAGCGTTTCTATTTTTGACCTTCGCAGTTGCGGTTCGTCAGTTCAGAAACCACCAGTGCTTAAAAAAAAATATTTCTCAAAAGAAAACAAATGAAATGCTATAATAAAAAAAAAGCAGTTTTATCCTTAGTAGCCCAAAATGTTTAATTGAAATGATTTGAACTGTATTTTAGAAAATTATCGCCAAATATTTTTTCCGATGCATGACTTATAACAAAAGGCCCCGAATATGTATTCAACCAAGGCAATATGAAAACGAAGCTAACAAAAAAAAATCAGGGCTGTGATTTTTACAGCGCCAAACCAGAGCTGTAAAAATGCCAGCTCAATTCTGCGCTTTGTACAAGGGTAGAAAGCATCAGTCTCCTTAACTATGTGAGTGAGCGAATTTCGTTGCGTTTGAGAGCTATCCAGTTTGCAGCCCCAGCCTGTGTCTCTCCTGTTTGTTGATTCATTTTCTAACTTCTTTCGCTGTTTTTATCTATTTTTCCATTTACATTTATCATCGAATTCTCAAAATGGAAAAAGTAACCAAATAAGATTAAAAACGTAAATACAAGTTTTTAAAATAATTTCAGGGAGTGCTGCAGCTTTGCGACCCTAATGGGCTGTGCCTCCACTGGACGTTGGCAGCAACGCACGGATTGCACAGAGCTTTCAGTTGCAGATTTTTAGTTAGAAAGCGTGAAGAAAAGGCGCTTTTAACGTTTATAGTCCTAGTATAGTATAGATTTACCAACTTTTTTTTTCATTTTTGAGTTAATACCCCGAAATGCTCCTTACTATATGTTTGTTGTGTTATTCTTGTAGCTTTTAACATAAATAAAAAAAAGTTTTTGAAAACACACTTTTATTAATGTAGTAAAAAGTAGAACAGTTTTTGTTTTAATTATTTTTAATTTTAGACTTTAATTTATTATTGCACATACGATAGAATCTTGATATCAATTTTTCTCAGATTCGCTGCCAGGTGCTGCCCCTCGTATAGAATAAAAATTAAATTAATCGATTAACTGATAATTAAGTTCTAAAAACATTAAAGTTTGCCGAGAACATACAAGTATATACAAAATTTGAAATCTCTAGTACACAGAGAAGCGAGTGAAAAATCAAATATAGGACTCCATCTTTACAAACATGGAGCAAGTCAAGTTAAATGAAAGTGTGTAAAAACATTACACAACAGCTTTGTGCGTACTTAGGCTATGCGCATACATGCAATTATTAATCGGGCAACAGTTTAGTTGCATGTTAAAAGACCATGGGCTCAAGTTAGAGTGCGCATACATGCAACTTTATAGTTCGGCAACTAAACAGTCGTAAAACCACAGCGATCGTCTTTTGATTAAAGAATCGCACAACTATCGTAAAGTACATGGGTTTCTACTGGAGCGCGCATACATTCAACTAAATAGTTGCTCTGCTCTGTTCATTCAAGGTGTGAAGGTCACAAAGCGAGCTCAGAAATTGGCGCGAAACTTTATTTAACGGCGTTTTAAAGAAGCGTGCGCTATTCTTAAAATAATTTAGCTCTCAAAATGGCTGAGATTATTAGAATTAATATGGAATTATTGATTGAGTGTTTAGAAAGAAGACTTGCGCTATATTTATTATCAGTTATTACTTTTAAAATAAATAATAAATTTGCATACTTTTAATAATTGTTACTCCATTTTTATTAATAATGCATGTGTTTTATTACATAATTTTAATTAGCTCAATTGGTATTTTCTTAGTAGATATTTCAGATGCTTTGAAATCAGTAATTTTAATTTTATCCTTTATATTATTTATCTCTCTTTGTCAACATCCCTTTTTCTCAACTAAGCGATGAATGAGATATCATTGAATAGGACTTTTTAAAAGACTTCAATGAAAACGTAGTCATTTTACGTTTCAAAATTTCAGTGAAAATAAAATTTTTAGTCACAAGAGAAGCTGTCACTTGGGCAAACTTAATCTAACTCATGTGACCTGTGCTATAAACATTTGAAAACTATGAAACATTTTTTTTAACATTTGTTAAATATGAAACATTTACTTACTCAATATACTTCAATAATAGACAAAATATTTTAATTATAGTGATGTGCACTTTTTGGAATGAGCTAGTGATATTTAGAATCGTGTCGCATTCTATGTTTTTCGTATTCATTGTGTACTAGCCATCTTCGGCGACTAGCTTGTTCATCGGGAATATAATTTCAATGGAATCTCTTATCCATGATTTAATATACATGGTTCCCTTAACAATTTCAAATTGTGATAGACATTTAATCCATGTTCTTTCCGTAGATTTACACCTGTTCTGTTCGTTGTCTGCATGAACATCCCTAATAGAGTCAAGTGACTGGCTGTGTCATGCAACATCAAACTGCACATTGTTGGCATCAACTTCACTCTTATTCCTCTTGCAAAATATATATTAGATTTTAACTTTAAAATGGCGCGGCACATTTTACTTCCAGCCTCATATTAACTGGATGAAAATGTGCTGATTAAAACATAACATTAAACTTTAAGATATTGCCTTATCTTTCAACAATGATGGAGAAACACGCAATTAAATGTTTGTTTAAACAATGAAAACGGTTTGAATTGCGTTGCAACAATGAAAAGTATTGTTGTAAATTATGCCAAAAAATATTTTTAAAAATTCATTAAAATTAGAGAAAATATTGTACGGCAACTTAATTGATATCATTGAAAATGTAATTTTTTGCACTTTCAAGATGGCGTTATGCTGTAATATTTTCGGAAGTTATAAAGGAAAAACGCCAAAATTTCGCTTAATATTTAATTAAAATTCTAATTAAAATTTTTAAAAAGGGCTCCGAGGTGCACATTCCCACCCTCCAAAGTATGTTTGTGCCAAATTTAGTGGCTCTAAGTCCAGTGGTCTGGCCTGTAGAGTGCCAAGATACACACACACACACATTCTCCTTTATTATCAGTAGAGTAGTAGTCGGCTACTTTACTCTGAAAAAACTGATGTACTTTGATAAATACCGCGAACTATTTTTAAATTGAATATTGATATCAAATTCGAATTTGGTTAATTTGAAACTGAGGGATCCACAATGAAAATTAGATGTATCCAAAAGTTCGAATTAAGAAAAATTGGGTTTAAAAACAAACACAAGAGATAAAGATTTATTTTAAAGTTTTAATGAATATTACGTAATTAATTAATAAACAGTAAATAATTTTGATGTATAAAGAAATATTAGTTATTCCAATAAATAAAAAAGTAATTTAAATAAAGAAATATATGTACAGCACCTAGAGTGCAAAAATTATGTAATTATTTTTTAATTAAATACATAGAACAGGAGCTAAGAGCGAGTTCTTGAGTTAATTATAGGCCTTAAAGATAATTCGCTGGCACTTAAAAGATACGGACGTATATTTAACTAACGAAAACAATTCAGAAATGAGCACGATTTCAGTTTTGACCTAAAATTAACCTAATAAATTCGAATTATAGGCTTATGTACAGAACTCGCCTATTACTAGTAATGATCATCAAAGCATTTGATAAAGAAAGAAATCAATGAAAACGAAAGTTCACCATTCAGTCTAATAATTGAAATGATAGCTTCGTGGGAGGGTGTTAGCTGAAAATGAATTTGAGAAAAACTAAATTGTATCACTATAAAAAAATCATTTTGGAGCTCCCAGCGCGTGCGCTGTGCGTGAAAAGACAGCCAGAGCATCCAAAAATGGAGAATCGAAAGAAATTAAAAATCGCATGTATGCGCACCCGTCGCAACTAAACAGTTTAGTCGCCGTGAAATCGCGCGGTGCAGGCAATCCGACTAAACTGTTTAGTTGCGGAAGGAATTGCCTATATGCGCTTAGCCTTACGTTCTGAGTTACTGTTGATATTCATATCATGTGTTTAGTCTTAAAAATTCCGAGTAGTAATCAATGAGCAGGCTGATATATAAAAATAAATGCTTTATTATGGACAAGTTTTCTAGCTTGTTTACTTACATTAAAAACCTTGACTTTATTGTATACCAACGGATTCGGAAACCCTCTGCGCTTTTGCGCATGCGCCGAACGGAGTTATTTTCATCAAAATAAAGGGAAAGTGAAGAATGGAAGAGTAATGTTTACATTTGCTGAGCGTGATCTAACAAAGAACTCCGGAAATGCGCTCATATGACTCATTGCCTGACACCCCTTTTCGGTGTAAAATCGTCCAAAAGTGGTAGTCTCGGAATCCGTTGCTGAACAGTATCTGCTTGTATGTTAGACTTCCGCTTTGAAGATCCACTGACTTAGCATTACACCGGAAATACGTATTACAGGCAAGTAATCAAACCAGAAAACTCATTCATAGTCAACTCGACTAAAGTTAAATTAAGAATAATTTAACAGCTTAATAATCATCTTTAAGCATTTGCAGCATTTAATTATTCCTAATCCTAATAAAAAAATTTAGACTTTTGCCTAAAAGTAATGCCTAATAAATGCACGCACAGCGTGTAGCAAAGATATGGGGAGTTTAAGAAAACAAGTTAGAGCCATCCAGTAAAAGGAAGGGGGAATCATTTGCTGAGATGTATTGCTTGAATTTATAGCGATACCTAATTTGCTTAAACCTGAAAGTGAATCGATGCTGCTACAAACTGTTAGTGGTTTGAATCGGTGAGAACCAGTGGCGAATCCACGGGGGGGGGGGGGGCCTATCGGGCTGCACCCCCCCAGAGCTAAACCAAAATTCTTGATTTTATTTAAAATCACTACAAATGTTTGTTCTTAATTTTCATTAAAAATAATAAAATCGTGACAGCATTGCTTTCTGGCTTGACAGGTTCGAAAATTTTCCTACTTTTCTAGTCATTCCACTTGTACTTGTAGCGATGACGCGGTCGAAAACATTTTTTGGTTAGTTATTTCATTGTATTTTTTATTAAATTATCGAAAGTATTGTAGTGTTCTTTATGATTCTTACTGTCAGGTGAGGAAAGTCTGTAAAGTTAAAGTGTTTTGGTTTACATAAGCCATGAGGTTTGACATTCGTCACTACGATAAAAGAAATTATGACCTCAGCGTCTAGGGTTATAGAAACACCTGAAGTACGGATAGACCGTCTAGTAGAAGACCGCCACAAAAGGGCTGACAACTGAACAAAGGGAGGCTCGTGTCGAGGAAAATCGAGGATTGTTCAAACGAGAGAATTACTCCGGTATAGTAACCTGAAACTCTAGTTTTTTATACTTTACGGATATGAAGTTACTTTGTGTCAGTGTGTACAGTATCACTTATTAATCCCTCAAATATAGTATTATTATAAGATTGGCGAACCAGCTGGTCGCCGTAGGCTGCTAGTAATTGAAATAAAGAAATTTCTGCTTTTTAGTGCACTAAATAAATATGTGTTTTTAGAAATTGTTTTTAAATTTGTTTTTATTTCATCCTCATTTCTTTTTTCGTAAAAATTAAGTACTATTTGATTTAAACATAGAGTGACGTGGACATATTCGATTTTTAGCAAATTTGTTTAAGGCTGAAAAACAGCCTTCTAGTATTTAAACTAAAAATAAAGTTCAATACTGAAAATGGCGAGAGAACAGGATTTGAAGTTCGGAGACTGCCGAGACATTCAGCTTTTCCTCCTTCAAATTACACCTGCTGTCAAAATTTTTCAATGGTTAAAATACAACACATGAAGGTTGATTTAGTTTATAATTATGCTGTGATCTTCTATTTAACTGTGAAGACTTGTGTCGAAATTCACGTGCGCACCACGACAATGAAATTCCTTTATTGTGATTGATCGTCAGTGTATAAATAAAAGATTATCAGGACAAATCACTTGCATCGCTCCAAAGCATTTCTTTATATTCTGGGTTTTCACTCGTTCCTTCAGATGCGACACAAGGTAAATTCAAAGCCTATTGTTAACGCTTTTCACTCGGAACAGTAATTAGATTCATAATTATTCGCTTAATGCACGGGCTCATTTTCCTGCTTCGAGAAGTAAAAAAATATAATTGTAAAAGTTGATTTTTTCCAAAAAAACTTCAGCTGCGATCTGCAGATGTGTTTTTTAACTACCGAAATCAAGAAACATGAAAATGATACACCGTTTAGAATGATGCCTAATAGGAGACTCGCGAATGCATTAACGTTTTAGTCTGCATTTTCTATGCATTTGTTATACATTGTATAACAAATGCATGGATTGGAACGATCGAAAATATGAATTTTTTCATAAAAATACGGAACTTTTCTTTATGTCAATTTATATTGGTTTAATTTCGACTATTTTAAGACGGAGTATGAATCAGCTCCTTATGATGGAAACTGGCTTATCCCTTTAGACTAAAATAACTTATCCAATTTGTTACGGAAAGTATATAAACAGTGGCAGCGAGTCGGGGGCAAGGGGGGGGGGTATAAGGAAAAATTAAATTTTTACTTCATTTTAGCTGGTTAAAACTAGGAATTACAAAAAAAGCAACAGTGGTCGGGAAAAATAGATATTTTTTAAACTAAATTTTTAAATTTTATTGTCTACCCCCTTACCCTACCCTGTCTTAATAACATTTCGTTTCTTATGATAATCATTGTGGTTTTATATCTTTCTCCTATTGTTTTCAGAGCCTGACGCTTTTACGATTTTTGTTTTGACCTCCAGATTTTTCAGAAAATTATTATTTTCTTTAATGCATTGGCAAAAGCGTTTTTTTTTTTAAGTTTTAACGTAGGACTACTTTCCTCCCATTGGGGTCTCAGGAAGGAAATTGATTCACACGCCAAAACGCCACAAAACTTGGTATGGGAGATCCTCTATATCTCGGTAACTACATGTGTTAAAAACATAAGTAATATCTTATTTTAGAGATAAAGGGTAACAACAGAAGTTACAAAAAAAACTTACTTAAACTTAAAAACTTACGAGAAACAAAAGAGTCACTCAAGTAAAGTAGTCCTACGCCTTCAACACCGGCGGCTGTTTGAAAAGACAGTCCTCCCGTCATTTTTTTTAATACTTATTTCAAACATTTTATGTCTGCACTGCGAACATGGGGTCAATCTTAACTACTATAAAATACGGGGATATGTCTCATAAAAATAAAGGGCACAGTTAATTGTCTGGGTGGGAAATCCTGACTGATTTATTTATGGACTCTGCCAATGCTTGGATATATTTGCCTTTAATAAAATTTAAAAATATTGTAGGACATAAGGAAATAAGAAATAGTGTCTAGAAATCTCATTATTGGAGAAATGATAGACTTAAAAAGAAATAAAACAGTCATCCAGATTACCTCTCGTTTTATAAATGACAGCTTAAATTTTTTTCATCTTATTTATTTATAAAACTTTTAGTTTAACTTTTCTTCAAGTATGTGCAGCGGTGTAATACGATGTGTTTATATTTATATTATGGTTAAATTTCATATCCGACCATAGAACAATTCTTAGTATTCACTATTGAAGAGTCAGAATTTCTCTATGGAAGCATTATTCAATTGTTTTTTAAATGTGTAAATAACGCAGAAATACATTCCCGTGGCACACGTAAAATTCGCTGCTCTAGTTTAATTTTGGAATTCACTGCGCATCTTGCAGGAGGAAAAAGAACGTGACGTCACAGCCAGGCCTCCATTCATGTCAAACATGTAAGCCAAACTATATCTGATCTGGTATCAACATTATGGTGTGTGCCAACACATCATTGCCTATAACAATAAAATGGAATGAATCAAAATGATATATCATATTAAACAACGAGAACGAGAAATATTTTGGATGTATCAGCAAAATAGGGAAGGAAAAATTATCCGCTTTTGTTTTTTTGAAGGAAGAGACGTTTTAGAACAAGATCTACATGCGAGTTTCTTTGTATGGAAAAGAAAATCTTTGTTGATGACAGAACCTCACATCATTAGTTAGTATTCATCAGCTGTTTTCGTGTCATCTACATCAAATAAGTCAAACTCCAAACGGGAGCCTCGTGCGGCGTATAGGTAATATTTTTGCTGCTAGGCCTGTACAAAATGTTATAAGATCCAGAACTACCGACATTCACTTAGGCTTTGTTTTTGAAAGAAATCACTGCCAGTAAGACTTTCTTCGAAGAAGGAAAGATGATAGTAGATAAAATATAAAACGGGCCATTCACCGTTGTTCCATTTCGGAATTTTTGGAACACGGGAAGGAAAAACCAATCATCAAAGTCGAAAACCTATGAAATTTAGAGCAAATGGATTGGAAAAGGTGGAATTCCAACGAACTCAAAATCCAAAACTCTATCCACCGATTCCAATTTGGGACCTCGATGCGAGGGTAGCGGTAAAACAAATGATCTGCCTACATTGGGGGACCTCGCGTCGAAGCTAGAAATGAAACTCATATCCCCCGTGTGGTGGAGGAGGAGAAGGGTGGGAAGAATTCTGCGACTTTGAACCTTTGTCTCGAAACAAACTTTGGAACATCCGTGAATGCTTTACCTAGTTTTTCGATTAAAATGAGTGGAATACAATCCAGTTGTTGGGACAAATGGCTTAGCCTATAGCCTTCTTGTGAATGCCCAGCTTAAGTATCAGGAAGACAGAGACGTATTAATTTTTCAACATAATGTTTATAGTCTGGATATTATAGATAAATTTCGTCATGCATGATACAAAAATCGTTCAAAACGCTCTAGAGGGCAGACCGTTGGTTCCAGAGCTGCCAAATTTGGCACGTAGATGCTCCTTTGATAGTAGGTTCATTAAGAAAGGGTTTTTCAAAATTTTAATCAGATTTTTTAAATTAAAAATTAATCTTAATGATAACTTTTTTCCTCAATAACTTGGGAGAATATTATCGCAAAGAAAATCATTTTTATACCACTTTAGAATTCAATAAATTAGCTCTCCCGAGATTCACAATTTCCGTATAATTTTTTTCTATAATCTTAATAAATTTTTAAAAATATTTTAAGTACATTTTTACAGCACTACTTTTCGTTATTTTAGCGCGGTACGCACGTTGCGACGATATTAAATACTTTTTTTGTGTGCACGCTATTGTTGCTGTGTAATTCAGAGTAGATTTTAAAAAAAATCGACGGGAGGCTGTCTCTGCGAAACAGCCGCAGGGATTAAGGAGCGTAAGCTTATTTACCTTACTCAAACAACTGTGATAAAGTAGCTCTATGTGACTATAGTAGCTCTGTGTTATTAAAGTAGCTCTGTGTGATTAAAGTAGCTCTGTTTGATTAAAGCAGCTCTTTGTGACCGAAGTAACTGTTTGTGACTGAAGTAACTGTTTGTGACTGAAGTAACT
>BGPR01008727.1:16217-61017 GCA_013235015.1 Araneus ventricosus | reverse complement strand
GCTCCAATAGGTCCGTCCACTAAATAAACAAGGTCTAAGTTTATGTAGATCGGGAAAGAAAATGCTTAAAAAAAAAACCGTAGATTACTACCACTAAATAAACAAGGTCTAAGTTTATGTGGGCCGGTTAAAAAAAAATCCTTCGTTTTTTTTAAAGAAAAACATAGATTACTACGTAAAATAACCCAGGTTTATTTCAGAAACACAGGTAAAATAATTTTTTTCTTCCTAAAACTTGGGCTCTTTTCTCTGCTGACTTTCCTACTTCGAAGGATATCTTGTTGGAGGTGATTACTTTTAAACCCGATCCA
This sequence comes from Araneus ventricosus, assembly GCA_013235015.1. Classification (NCBI taxonomy): domain Eukaryota; kingdom Metazoa; phylum Arthropoda; class Arachnida; order Araneae; family Araneidae; genus Araneus; species Araneus ventricosus. The sequence continues at coordinate 60,706 of BGPR01008727.1, read as the reverse complement.
AAATGAATATGTGTAATATTGGATCTGACAGGAGACTCATTTCCTTTCTTAGGTGAAAATAATTGCCAGAATCAGTAAGTATTTTTAAACATAATAACAATTTCATTCGCCAATTTTCGAGTGTTTACGAACCTAGCTGGCGTATATTTGTAAAATTCAGTCTTTCCAATTTCACTGAATTTTGCCTCCAAAATATGAATAGCATGGAACCTAGCTTGCTTATGATTAAATACTGATTCTATATCTATGGAGAATACCGAAGAAAATCTTTTCTTCCAAGGATTTAAAATCTTCAAACTTCATTTCAAATTTATTTCTAAGACTTAAAAATTTTTTTCAGTGTAATTTTGATACGATGCAATTTCTCCTAAATTTGATTTGTTCAGAAATGTAATTACGAATTTTAAAAATTAAGCCACGGAATTTTTATTCAGCATTTTATTACATGCTGCTAATGTTTTGTTGGAACTCAAAAATATTCGTTGTGGGCCACGAGTTTAATACTCTTGACAACTTTTCGTCTCCGTCGATGTTTCATAATAGAATTATCAGTGCTAAATAAAGTACACCTTTCTCATCATACTGAAATGAGCTTTTGGCTAATTTTTAATTTTTTATAAATTTACAAAATATTTAATTAGACATAGTGAAATTTTACCCTATTTTGACACAAAAAAATTGTAAAAATAAAGTTTTGAGTTTTTTTAAAAACGCTCATGTCAGTATAATGAGAAAGGTGTATTTGACCTGTATGAAATGTTTCAAACATATATCTATAACAGATTTTGAGAAAAGGTTCATCGAAATGATCAATTTCACATTTTTTGTTCTGACACAAAAAAATTTGTAAAAAATAATTTTTTTAATTTTTTTAAAATAATTTCAGCATGATGAGAAAGATGTACTTAACTTGTATAAAAAATTTCAAACATGAATCTATAACAGATTTTGAGAAAACGTACATCGAAGTAACAGGGTTAGGGTTAACGGACTTAGGGTTCCAGCTCCCCTGAAGCCCTTCCAAAACCCAGGAAGACTCCGATCTCCGATTATATGGTAACAATTGCAACAGGGCCGGCCGGAGGGATGTGCAAACGGTGCGACCGCACTAGGCCCCGCGTTTTCTAAAGGCTCCGATTGATTTTGAAAATTTAAAATGCATTCTATTTTTTTATTTTAATCCGAATATACATGAATTTGAATATAATCACGCGATATATGCACATTTCACGTCGACCGATCAAAGGCAAGGTTGGAGGCTTTGAATCTCACTACATAGCCAAAACAGAGTAAGAAAAGTAAAAACAATGTGTTTCATTATGCTTGCGATGTAACGGATGATAGTGCATCGTACGTTTGGTGGAGAAATAAATAATATATTCGTATTTAAAGGGAAGACAATTGCTTAGTATAATACATTACTGAAAATTTCGCAATAATATATTTCTTTGTTGTTTGTTGCAATCATACTACTAAAAAAGTTATCTTAATTTTTTAATATTATTTTTGGCCAATTTCGGAATATGACTAGAGACAGAGATGCCGGAAGGAAACACATGTGTGGATCTGATAAATTTAAGAAAAACATAGAAAAAGAAAGAATTGCCGAAAACAGGAGGAACTCCTTTGCAGAATTTTTAAAAACCGAAAATGTCCAACAAACTGACGAAATATATAATTAACAGCTATTGAAAAATCAAAATCGTGAAACTCAAATTACACCGTATGACATTCGTGAAAACAATCCTAATCATAAAATCGTTATGCAATGAAATATTTTGTTTTACGAAATCAGTTTCAAGGCCCCGCAAATCAATTTTGCACCAGGCCCCGTTTTTGTTCGGGCCGGCCCTGAATTGCAATCACTGTTTCGATGTCTCTTTCGTAATTAGGTTGTTATATCTTTTTAGGGTGATTCTGGTGGTCCACTTCTGCACGAAGATTACGACGGCGTCTGGTCTCTCATAGGTGTCGTTTCGTTCGGATATAAATGCGCCGAGCCAGGAGTTCCGGGAACCTACTCCAGAATCTCCTACTACATGCCTTGGATCACCAAAGTCCTGGCAATACCCTGAGTAATAGAAGAGAGAAGAGATGATTACATATCTTTCTTGCAATCCGATTTAAATGAAATGTGACCGGCGGTTCTGTACCGTCAAACGAAAAGGAATCTGTTGGATACCAAACAATAAAGATTTTTGTATGTTAAATTGAATAGTGTTTTATAAAGTTGTAGAATGAATAAAAATGCAGCGCAATACCCCGCTTGTAATGTACTTATGCTATGCAGACAGCTAAGAACGATTGAAATTCTGAAAATAAATTAAATAAACTTAAACATTTTAACTTCGTTGAAATCCAGCGAGGTCCATGATGGAATTTGCATATATTTTATCTATGCAACTTTAAGGTTAGGTAAATCGATTTGTTACCAATATAAAACTGGATTAATGATGTTAGTTTATTTGACGTCACAGCCACGTGGCAAACGTAACTGCGCATGTCATCCAGGCATGCATCCGCATTTAGTGCGGGCGAGTATGTCATCAGCGTTTTATGATTTGTTTATATTTTGCACAAACTTTCTCAGTAGAAAAAAAATCGTTCAGATTTTATCTGTTTTAATGCGGAAGAAAAAGAGCTATTGTCGTAAAAAAAAAATGTTTTTTCGCATTTTCACTTGACAATTCTGAGCTATAGAGAGAAATAATTTTTAATTTAAAGAAATATTTTATACCTAAGTCAGATTATTATTATTTATATCATATTATACCAAATCTTTCTGCAAGGCTCACGTGGTTTGGCTACGTGTCAAGGAGATTCAGATGGTGTGTTTACGTCTACAAATTAGCATACACAGGGGATAAATGGATATTATTGCTATTTGACTGTTTATTTTATTTATTTTTTAGCCGAGTTTAGCAGCTTTCTTTCTTTTTTTTAATTTTCTGTTGATTCATCGGAATGAATTATGAATATTTACGTTCTTGTTAAAAGGTTTTCTTTTTCATACTTAATTTTGGAAATGAATGTTTATATATTTTATATTTTTCCCTTAAACGTTCTTACACTGAAAGGCTCCTTTTACTTAAAGATTTGTATTCATCAATTCATAATTTTTGTTTTGTTTTGTATTTCTATTAGTGGATTGTGCGTTATTTCTACTCGGACAAAACGAAAGTTTGTGTCAATTGATTCATCAGTTCTGTTTTTCGTGCTTTTTTAAATTTCTTAAGCACTCTGGCAACATGTATGAGATTTTCTTCAACAACTTTCGTTAGGAAATCTGTGATAATCAGATCCGAGATATTGTTGGCAAGCAAAAATCCCGTCTTAGACGGCCACAAATCTTCTAGCGTACTATGTTCTTTTAGGCTTAACACTAATTATATTAACCAATACATAGGTATCCGTATCTTTTTACTAACTTGTAAAAATAAGAAGGTAATATTTTGTCGCTTAACAAGCAACACCACCTATCTCATTTTTTGAAATTTCAAAGAGGACCAAAATACTCAAATTTCCTCAACCAGAAACGAATGTTTTAAAATGTTCTTTCCACATCTGGTAGGAACACGCAGTCTCGTGTTTATATCAGAAGTTTAAAAAATTCAGAAATATTCGTTTCTGGTTGCCAAAATTGAGTATTTTCGACCTCTTTGAAATTTAAAAAAAATGAGATAGATGGCTTCGCTTGTTAAGCGACTATTAACATAATTCTCTAATAATACTAATTCTCTCTCTAATATTACTAAATACGAATTTTTCTAATAATACTAACGAAGACGAATGATTCTAAAGTATATCAGAATGATTCTAAAGTATATCAGAATGATTCTAAAGTATAGCAGAATGATTCTAAAGTATAGCAGAATGATTCTAAAGTATAGCAGAATGATTTGTCGAGGATCGATTGTCTTATCCATAAATAAATATATTAATAAGAATCCATCAGAAGGTTTTAGAAGGATCACTCGATTAAATTATATAAAATATATCTTTTATTCTTCAACGATCAACATCGCGCCTTGTCGCTGGGTGGGACTCTGGTTAGTTTCTACCGTGCTCCCCGAGACAGGAAATACATCGGCGAGTTCGCCTTATGCGATTGGTTGAATGGCGGAGTGATAAGATACGTCACTCGCTTGCGCCTCTCCGTGAGTGAACATAGCGGAGTGCTACAGAGTATGCCCCCAGTGACAAAGTCACGATTACATATATACAATATATACAAACTATAATACAATGCCAAGGTGATAAATGAAAAACATTTATATACAATGCGGAATTGACATATATGCAACATATAGATAATGGCAGGATATGCAAAATTTCAAAAATTATGATATATGCAAAAGTATAGAGAATAATTATATATGCAAAAGCAAAACATTCTAAAATAATACAAGATTATACAATATATTCTGTAACTAGATGCTTGGGAAATCTGACCTTGCGGCCGCATCTAGTGGTGGACGGTTTAATAGGATTTGGTGGAGCAGGTGTAGGCTCCTCAATGATTGGTTGAGATTGGGTTTGAACGGAATGATCAGTATCTTCTGCAATTAGATAGGCAGGTTTAACGCGATCAATGGATACTGTACTTTGCTTCCCATTTAAGTCGATAATGAAGTTTTTATCGTTTCTGGTAATAACCAAGTGGGGTCCTGTATAAGGTGGTGTCAATGGAGGATTGACCTTGTCGGATCTTAAGAATATATGTGAACAAGTTTTTAATGAGGGGTTGATATAATTTTTTGGGATGCCGTGTAGGGCAGGAGAAACAGGATTTAAAGACCTCATTGTTTGTATTAAACTGGTTACATAAGTTGGGTTAATGGTTTGGTTGATAGAACCACTGGTCACAAGATCGGAAGGTAATCGTAAGGTAGTGCCGTAAACAAGTTGTGCACAGGTGGCGTTAATATCCTCCTTAAGCGCTGAGCGCAAACCTAATAGTACTATTGGAAGCGTTTCGGTCCATTTTATGTGGTTATGTGCCTTGAGAGCACTTTTAAGATGCCTATGAAGACGTTCAATAATCCCATTTGCTTGCGGATGATATGAAGTACTGCGAATCTTGTTGCAGCCTAACATGCGTGTTAGTTCTCTGAAAAGATTAGATTGGAAGTTTGTACCTCGGTCAGTTGTTATTGTAGCTGGACATCCGAACCTGGAAATCCAACCATGTATCAAGGCACGAGCAGTTGTTTCCGCGGTCATATCAGGCGTTGGAATCACCTCTGGCCATCTAGTAAATCTATCAATGATAGTCATACAGAATTGATTGCCGTCAGAAGGAGGGAGAGGACCTATAAAGTCAATGTGTATATGGGCAAAACGGGCATCTGGTAGGGCAAATGTGCCAATGGGAGATTTTGTATGCCTCGTCACTTTAGCTCGTTGGCATTTAACACAGCTGCGAACCATAGATTTTATATCTTTACGCATGCCTGGCCAGACGAATCGCTTAGCGATTAAATCGATGGAGGCTGAAATACCTGGGTGAGAGAAAAAATGGAGAGTTTTGAAAATTAGTTCTCGCATGTTTTTAGGAACAAAAGGTCGGGGCTGTTTTTGAGACATGTCACAATACAAATGGATGTCCTCAAGAGGGAAATGTTGTTTTTCAATTTTTAAAGAGGAATTGTTGGAATTTAAAAGTTGTTGTAGTTCCTCGTCAGCCGATTGAGCAGAAGCAAATTCTTTAAAATCAATGACAGTAGGTGATATTTCATCTATCTCAATTCGAGATAGTGCATCAGCAACAGTATTATCAGAGCCTTTAGTGTATCGAATGTCAGTGGAAAATTGGGAGATGAAATCCAAATGGCGTAATTGGCGAGGACTGCATTTTTCAGAATTTTGATGGAATGCATATATTAAGGGTTTTTGGTCAGTGTAAATGACAAAAGTCCTGCCTTCAAGCATATGTCTAAATTTTTTAACAGAGGAATAAATAGCAAATAGTTCGCGGTCATAAGTGGACCAATTCTTTTGAGACTTATTTAATTTGGAAGAATAAAATGCTATTGGTTCCCACTGATCATTCGATAGTTGCATTAAAGAGCCGCCAACTGCTACATTCGAAGCGTCTACCCACAAACTTAATTGAGCACCTGGTATGGGATGCCTCAATAGTGTTGCTTTAGCAATTGCTTCCTTAGAAGCCTTGAAGGAAAGAGTTGCCGCATCGCTCCATTGTAACTGCTCGGTAGAACTGTGAGCATTGGAACGAGGATGCTTCTTTTTATTTTTATGACCTTCAAGAAATTTAACAAGGGGTTCCAGAATGTCTGCAGCTTTAGGAATACAACGTCGATAGAAGTTAAAAATTCCTAAATAACGTCGCAATTGGGTCATTGTTGTAGGTTGTGGAAATTCTAGGATACAATTTACACGATCAGGTAAAGGTTCGATTCCATTCTCTGATAACTTGAATCCTAGAAATTCAATGGTAGACTGTCCAAATTGACATTTCTCAACATTTATACATAAACCATATTCTCTAAGTTTTGAAAATAAGAGTTTTAAATGTTCTAAGTGCTCGTTTGCACTTTCTGAAGCAACAAGTAAATCATCAACAAATGCGTAAACAAATGGTAAGTCTCTAGTCACCTCGTCAATAAAGCGTTGAAATGTTGATGAGGCATTGCAGAGGCCAAATTGCATCCGCAAGCTCTCAAAAAGGCCAAATGGAGTGCATATTGCAGTTTTATGCACATCAGCAGGATTGATAGGAATTTGATGGTACGCTTTGATGAGATCTATGTGACTGAACATTTGTTTACCATGTAATTCCGACGTAAAGTCGGTGATGCAAGGTATAGGATATTTTTCTTTAATTGTCTGTGCATTAAGTGCACGATAATCACCAACTGGTCTCCACTCAACAGAACCCTTTTTAGGCACCATGTGCAAAGGAGAAGAGTATGCACTTTTGGAAGGCCTCATATGATTAAGTTGAATCATGCGCTGAAATTCAGCTTTGGCAATTTTTAGCCTGTCTGGAGCTAACCTTCTAGGTTTAGCTGCGACTGGAGAACCTTTGGTGTTTATATAATGCACAGTATTGTGCTTTACAGGTTGATTGGGGTCTGGCAATTTAGTAATTTCAGGATATTTTAATAACAATTTACCATAAACATTATTCATATATACAGATTTCACAGAAAAAATTGAACATGTGCCCAATTTAGCAGGCACTTTTAAATTGGTAATAGAATCAATAAGACGCTTATTTCGCAAATCAGGTGATAAATTAAATTGATACAAAAAATCAGCACCAATAATAGCACAAGAAACGTTACAAATATAAAATGAATAAGTAAAATTTCTACGCAAACCAAAATTGACTGTGATGGACTTTCGTCCGTATACATTTATAGTAGTGCCATTTGCGGCACGAAAAGTTTGAATAACTGGCAGTTTCTGTTCTCTTTTATTAGCGACTATTAAGCTGGCGTCGCTACCAGAATCTACCAAAAAACAAATACCTGAATTACGGTCCCTAATGAACAGGCGATGTGAGGTATATCCAGAGGAAGAGTCCGCCGCCTCTACTCTTCCTGCATTGGGTTTCCCTTATAAGAGCAGGGCGGAACGCACTTCTGTGCTTTGTCTTGGAAACGGAAGTGATACCAGCAGAGCCTCTTTTCACGTGATTGCGAACGCGTACGACGACTGTTGCTTTGTGTCCGAAATCGACTGCGAGATCGACGGAGGTCTGCAACTTCTTTACGCAGCGCTTGAATTTCCTCACGAAGCAAATCCGTTGTAGAACGACGCTCATTCATTGGTGATGCAGGGCTTCCTTCACCCCGGGAAGAAACAGCGTGGATTGAATTAGTATTTATTGCAAGAATTCTGTCTGCTACCTCAGCTGCCTTGTCCAAAGTGATTGGAGAAATCGACGCCAATATTGTTTGGACAGGTACTGGCATCGCTTGATTGAACAATTCCAGCAGTAACGAATCGTCTATATTATGGTTTTCGGCTCGCCTTTTCATAACGCGAAGTAATTCGCTCGGCTTCCGGTCCCCTAGGCTTTCACCGGCCAACAGACGCCGTATTTCCTGCGTTTTCGATTCTGAGCATCGATCGATTATTTTGATCTTCAGATCGGCGTACGGATCAGAGGAATCCGGTTGAATAATTACGTCGCGTACCACTGTAGCAATTTCTGGTGGAAGGTGAGCTACGACGTAATTATATTTAGTCTTGCTTTCAGTGATAGGTTTCGGAGAAGCCAGTTCAAACGTTGATTCAAGCATGTGAAACCATAGTGCCGGATCTGGCTGTATAAATGGCGGAATCACTACAGCTGCCGTTTCAGGAGTCGCCATGTTGAAAAAGAATAGCTGTCGCTTCGTTTTGATATTGCGAAATCGAAAGTCGAAGAAAATGCGTGATATAAGGTCACCAATGTCGAGGATCGATTGTCTTATCCATAAATAAATATATTAATAAGAATCCATCAGAAGGTTTTAGAAGGATCACTCGATTAAATTATATAAAATATATCTTTTATTCTTCAACGATCAACATCGCGCCTTGTCGCTGGGTGGGACTCTGGTTAGTTTCTACCGTGCTCCCCGAGACAGGAAATACATCGGCGAGTTCGCCTTATGCGATTGGTTGAATGGCGGAGTGATAAGATACGTCACTCGCTTGCGCCTCTCCGTGAGTGAACATGAGCGGAGTGCTACAGATTCTAAAGTATAGCAGAATGATTCTAAAGTATAGCAGAATGATTCTAAAGTATAGCAGAATGATTCTAAAGTATATTTCGTCCCAAAATAGACTTCGTGTTTCTTCAAGGCGGAACGTTAATATAACTAAATTAAACAGAAAGCAATATTAAATAAATTATTCAGTTTTTCAGAACAAATAAAAAATAATTTAAATTCTAATATATGAAATAAAATTATATAATTGAAGAAAATATGAAACTGTTTCAATTAGGGAAGGCATTATCGCAAAAATCGCCGGTTTTCGTTGAAACCGGTTTTTTTCACCTCCTGTTTAACCTGGCGGTTAAAACCGCTCAAAACAACAGGTTTTTGAAAAAACGGTTTTCGTTTGGGTTTTTTTTTAAGCAACGTTTGTGAACAGAATTTTTTATAAATAATATACAATAAGTAAGTATTAATATAATACTTAATTAATATTAATATAATAAGTAATGATTATAGATAAGTAATTAATACAATATGTAATAATAATAAATGAGTAATTATTGTAATAAGTAAGTATTATAGACAAAAATTTTTATTTCACAAGAAATTAATTCATTGGCCAAATTTTATCATCTAATCTGCTCATAAAGACACTTTCAGCAATGTGTTGATCCGTGAGTTGACACCTCTCATCGGAAACATCATCATTCACTTAGATACTAATCTTTCGGACGCCACTGAACTTCCCACTAAAAATAAACATTTTTTGGCTACAAAAACCAGACGCCGTTTGCAGACAAATTTTTTATTAGTTTTTGCAGGAAATTGGACAATATTTATCTTTTCATAAAGACTCTTTCAGTCATCCGCCAACCATCAGACGCCTCGAGGAAGCTGTTGCCGGTGATTGGCCTCAGATGATGAAATTCAAAGCTTTATAACTTGGTAAATTTCAGTCCAGTAGAACAATCGAGCATATCTTCCGACCCGGTTTTTGGATTTTTAAAAAATAACCGGTTTAAACCGGGGCAAAAAAATAACAGAGAAAACCGGTTAACCGAAACAAGAAACCGGTAGGTTTTTCCCATCCCTAGTCTCAATGAATACAAGAATTGTTCTTACTTTTCGAACAGCTGTTATTCCATACATAGTAGATTCAAAATTTGAAGTAGAGCGAGCCACTTTACTTTTATCACGCGAACATGAACTTACCACAATCAAGTTCTCACATATTTTATTTATTCGTTTCTGAAAATTTTAGTTTCAGTTATCTTCATGCACAGAGACTGCATAATGTGTACGAGGTACATCTGCTCTGCAAGAATTGCTGCAGCAGATTCAGTTTATATCAAGATAAAGAAAACAAAAGTAGAAGAATGTCTGATGAAGATCTACACGATCCAAGACAACAGAAACCAGCGGAAGTGGTCTCCCCTAAACTTTCTCGTGTACTTTCTAAGTGGAGATTCGTCAAAATCTCGAGTTCGAATTTTTTTGACGATTACAATACTTTCTCTTTGTATACTTCGTATACGAGAAAGTAAAACAAAAAAACAAACAAACCTGAAATCAAATATCTGTTGCCACGTTTCAAAAAAATATTACTTTGAAGCAGGTGCGCTAAAATAGGCAATGCAATGGATACTAAAGCGAAAATTCTGCTTTGGAATTGAATTCCCATGAAAACAATTTATACTACCACAACCGTAACAATTGCAAAAACGCGTGAATAAAAGATTTGCTGAAATAATGAGATCGGTTTGATTTACAACAATAAAAAAATTGTTAACAACTGATGCTTGAAAACATTATTTATTGTTGTAAATAAAATTTACAACAATAACAGATTGCTACCAATACGCATGCGCATGAGAATCGGATTAAAAGAAATTGAATATACAATTTGAACGCCTCTTTTTGACGGATTTGGACCAAACTTTTATACGGACCTACATTCATAACGATAAAACTGTTTACCAAATTTTATCCATTTAGCTAATCAAGTTTTTGAGTTATAGCGTTCACATGACCGCGGACATACAAATAGACAGACTTCCCGTTGGCGGATTTTGTCCAAAATTTGATAGAAACCTACAAATTATGTTCAAAGACCACATACCAAATTTCATCCCCGTAGCTCTAACAATTTTCGAGTTATCGTGTTCACAGACAGACACACACACAGACATAATTCCCAAATTGTGTTTTTGGGACTCAGGGAGGTCTAAAACGTGGAGATTCGTCAAAATCTCGAGTTCGAATTTTTTGATGATTACAATACTTTCTCTTTGTATACTTCGTATACGAGAAAGTAAAAAGAAACAAACGCAAATGAGAGAAATAACAATAACTAAATTATTTCAATGCTGGCTGTGTTATTGTCGTTATGAAATAATTCAAGGACATTGCTGAAAGGTTGAGTAATTTTGTTAACGAAAGTTTTCAGAAAAGCGATTGTTTTTGAATGTTCAATGGAGTTTGTTTGCCGAAGTGGCAAACATAAATTAGCATTACTAGTGTAAGAAATTGATTTTGCTGGGAGAAAGCAGCATGGGAAAATTTATTCGCCAACAGGTGTTGTGAATAATCATCATCAAACTCAAATTCTAGCACGGGCCAAATAAACAAAGCCTATTTTTATCTGGGTCACGAAAAGAAAAAAAGAATCTTTATAGAAATGTAGGTTTATTTCTAAAACAAAGTATAAAAAAAGAACAAAGGGAACAGTAAGGTTAATATTTCTTCCTGACACTTGACATCTCTTCTCCGCTACCATCTTCCTCAGAAGCGGCCCAAGGTAATCTTACCAACCGGGCACGGTAACAATATGGCGCCCCCCACCACCACCAACATCAACCAACGTATTTTTTTAAATTTTATAATGCCTGCATTCTAAATGCTAAAAAAATTCTATTTAGAAGTATTCATGTTTTACCTGCAAATATCACTTAATAATATTATTGTGAGAGTTTTTAGACTTCAGCTGTATTTAACTCTTTAACCACTTAACTTAACAGCCCGAGAATACTCGTGCATCGAATTGTCGAAATTTTCGTCTTATAAACTAAAATTGAATCATTAATTAGCTTTATAATTTGACACAAAAAATATATAGGATCCACAAACATCTTAAGTATCCTGTGCCTTCTTAGATGAATGAAAACGACAGCCCCTTTCCAAAACAGGAGGGGTCATCTTATTAGATAGCAAAGAAAACTATTCAGTTAAGTGGTTAAGACGACTTTTTCCTCTAGTTCTTTTAAAACCGGGACTTTTGGGGAGAAAACGATCTGAATTGGACTCTCACAACTTTTGTGGTCATTTTCTCCACCGTCCTATAACCTTCACTTAAGGCGCACAGAAATGGCTGTGGTTGGCAAGTATAATTGCCCCCCCCCCACACTTCGCTTATCTCCTAAGCAATCACAGAACCTCCCCTCAAAAGAAGCCAATTGCCTCAGACCGGCCTTTGTCGCTGTTAAGGGGTAATATTTAGGCCGCCCAGGACCGCCTTGCTCGGTATGAGAGGGTTAAGATTATACGGTGGTCTTACTGAGATCGAAATAATATATTCACCAAATTTTAAAAATATTTGACTTTATTTCTTTAGTCTATTAAATCATACGAGGTAGGGTCAAAAAGTTCCCGGAATAGGTCAATTACAAATTATTAAAAAATAGAACAATAATTTTACCTTATTGGCCTTCAAAGTACTTTCCTCCTGCATCCACACACTTCTTCAAGCGTTCGTATAACTGTTCAAAACACTCCTGTAATCCATTTTTTGAGAGGTCCTTCAGTTGCTTCGTCGCATTTTCGATCACCTCATCTGAATCTACAAAACAAACAGTGTCCCTTCAGTTTCATTTTCAGCCGTGGAAACAGGCAAAAATCCGCTGGTGCTAAGTCAGGTAAATAAGGAGCGTGTTCCAGACTGGTGATACTGTGTCTGGCAAGGTACTTTTTCGCAATCAGAGCGCGATGTGGTGGAGCATTGTCGTGTAAAAGAAACCAATCGTTTGTTGCTCATTTTTCAGGTCGTTTTCGTCTGATTGCATCTCATAGTCGTTTAAGGATATCCAGGTAAAGTTCTTTATTGAGTTTGAGTTTGAGTTTGGTTTTGTGGCGCAAGAGCCATAGATTTGACCATGCTGCGCCAAACTATATAGAGATTCGTCAAAAGAAAAATATACAATTAATATTTAAAAAAAACAATGGTAAGGTTCTTTATTGACAGTTATAATTTATTCCTGAAGGCCAAACTGTTCTTTATTGACAGTTTGGCCTTCAGGAATAAATTCGTAGCGATTAACGCTATCGTAATCGAAAAAAGCCCTCCAATATCACTTTCCCTCGGCTTTTGTCCAAGCGAAATTTTTGTCCAACCCTTTTTTTCATGGCATCGTTTCCATATGCTTTCTTCAGCATCTCGAGCGTCTCAGAAGGGTATTTCTCGAGCAAAACGCAGAATTTGATGTTTGGACGCTGCTCCAAAGACGACATTTCAAAATCCGACGAATGAGAAATTCTCTTTGTCAGAAATGATCTGCAGCTAACGCCGACACTACCGGAAATTAATTCCAGATGGCTGTGTGTTTTCCTTATTAGTGCTCCCAACCTTCAAAAATGATATTTCCCCTCCATAGAACACCTGCGTGACTGTAAGTGATCATTCCAGGAATTTATTGACTCTACCTCGTATTTTCTACACACTCCCGTTTTGGTGCCACCCCGAACTTTGGCGCCAAACGCAGTTGCCCAGTTTGCCTGGGCCTCGGGCTGCCTCTGATCTCTCTTACTTCGAGGGATATCTTGTTCGCTATGACTACTTTCAAAACTGACCTAGTGATTACAGGTGAACATCGGTAATAATGGTTCTGACAGGAGACTTATTTTCTTTCATAAGTGTAAATATTTGCTTTTACCGATAAGTACTTCCAAACGTGGAAATAATTCCGCATGCTAATTTTGGAATGTTTTCAAACCTGGCTGCAAATATTTGTAAAATTCAGTCATCCCAACTTCACTGAATTTTGTCTTCAAATATTAACAACATTGAATCTTCGTAGGTACTGATTCTGTACCTACGAAGAACACAACTAGAAATCGACCTTTGGCGAATGTTGTGCTTCGTTATTAATTATTGTGTGCAATTAGAAATTAAAACCAGCGGGAGTGGTCTCCCATAAACTTTCTCATATACTCCTAACACATGTAGAGAAAAAAAAAGCTTAAAGGCAGTAAAACGAACAAGAACCACTAACGCACTGGAGAAAAAAATAAGCGAAACGTCATACCACGATTCCAGAGGTCGTCCAACGCGGAAGTGGAATTAGAAGCCGGCGTGATTACTAATAGGTCTGGGTGTAAGATAAAGGAAACGAAATTTGGAATTTGAACGGCTTTTTCTTAGCCGATTGGCACAAAAATTGGACACAAATCTACTATTAAGGTAAAAATGCCACATATCAAATTTCATTTATCAAAGTAATTTTTTAAAGAAGTTATTGCGTTCAAAGATATGCAATTATACAGATAGACCGTGAACCCTTTGACGGATTTTGTCCAAAATTTAATACAAATCTATACTCCTGATGATAAAAATTTGAGTTATCGCGTTCACATTAACATGGACATACAGTCAGACTTTCCGTGGACGGATTTTGTCCAAAATTTGAGAGAAACCTACAAATTATGTGTAAAGTCCACATATCAAATTCCATCCCTGTAACTCTAATAGTTTTCGAGTTATCGTGTTCACAGAAAGACATAATTTCCAAATTGTGTTTTTCGGACTCAGGAAGATCTAAAACGTGGAGATTCGTCAAAAATCTCGAGTTCGAATTTTTTACGATTATAGTACTTTCTCTTTATATACTTCGTATACAAGAAAGTAAAAATTAAGCAACGAAATTTTTAATAAAAATTTTGTTACGGACTGTTATGTTTGCTGGGCCTGAAAAATATTCGTAGTGGGCCGCGAATTTGACACCCTTGATCTAGAAATCTGTAGTTTGGATTTAATTACAGTTTTGGCGCACCAAAGGCGATAAGAATATTTTGCCGTGGTATTCCCATGACAGAGGGTACGACATTTAACCCTTTAACTAATCCCATCGGGGGCACCGCGAGTTCTCGGATGGGAAGCCGCCGTATAAGTAAGCGGGTTCTCGCTTCCCTGGTGGGTATAGTAATGGTGGTGTGGCTCTTTAGGCCCATCTCCGATCACGGGTTGTACCCCGGTAAAACGGGAGGTCGCCGCATGAGCCGCTCGTAATGAGGGCTGTTATGCGGCGGCCGACAGTGCCCAATGAAGTCGTGGCGGCCCGTCATTCAATGTAGACCCGGATGCTAAGGCATGGCGGGGTGATGGCTTGTTTGTGCAACCCCTTAACTAGTTTGTCCGTACGCCATACGTTCATCCAATTATCGCAAGTTTAAATTTATAAACTATAACAAAGTCATTCACAAACGTTATAATTCGATACCAAAGTTACGTGGAATTCATAAACATTTCAACTGTTCTTTAGGTCCTCAATTGAATTAAAATGACAATGCATTCCGAAAATAGAAGGTGGCATCTAATTAGATAGTTGAGAAAACATACCGGTTGAGGGGTTAAGAATATCTAAAGATTTTCAACAAATAATGGTTCTACAGGTTCTAGAACAATTTACTGAATCTCTTGTACAGAAAATTAAAACTTCAAAAATTAAGTTAAAAAGATATATAGAAAAAGTAAACATTAATAATAATGACAACAATACACCTTTTATGCGCGCTAACGCAGCAGCATTAAGTGATTTCATCATCAGAATATTCCAAGAATTTTATAAACAGAAATAAACGTATTTACAAACAGAAATTATCAAATAATTAAAACATAAATAAGAAAATTAGAAAGAAAAATACAATTAGAATCAAAGCAAAATGGAAGAAAAATGGAAAAGAACTAGAATGGCGATTCTTCCTCAGAGGCCACACGTTATTGTAGTTCTAAAACAGGACAAAATTTTCTGAATAAAGGAATGACCATTTGTCAAAAATTATTCCCTTTTATGGCCTGAATTTTGTCCAACATCTGAAAATAGGATAAAAGGAAAAAAGAAGGAAAAAACTTAACAAATACCTTCAAAACAGAAACAATAATGATACAGAAACCAAAATGCAAAAATTCACCCTCTTTCAAAACAGACGCTTTAGACAAAGAAAGCCAAATAACATCTAGAAGCAAGCCCCTAGCTCCATCTATGTAGAAGAATTCGAACTATTCTCCAGAAGAACAGAAATTCTTAAAACTATTTTTTTAATAATTTATTAATTTTGGGGAAATAACCAGGATATCCGTTATCTGCTGCATATGCGCCTTTCTGTATTATGCAAAAGAATTTTAATTAATTTTTAATTTAATTTCTAATAATATTTAATTTAATTTTCGTTAAATTTTATCAATTATAACTGTTATTTCTTGTACAGAAACAGATATTAGGAAAATATTGTTGACAATGCAGCCAATTCTTGCTCACGTGATACACGTCGAATGCGCCATACAATTTAACTTTGGAATTCGAAACGCATGTTGTAGGAAGAAAAAAGGGCATGCTGTCACAACAAGCGTAAAGCAACTTGCAATGGTGTGTGTGCCGCATCCAATTTTTTTCTTCTTTTTTTAAAAATATAAATAGGGTCGAGAACATTTTTCGCTACCTAAAAAGTGGTCGCGAGTGGAAAACTCTTAAGAATCTTTTCACTAGAGGCTTCTGATTCTTTAAATATGAATGAACTACCAGAGTGAAATATTTCACGTGCCGTCACAATTATTTTGACATGCATAATAAGCTCGAATCTCATGCTGCGCAAATTGCACATTATTGTATCTTTTATTGGGCATGCATTTTTTTTCTTCCAGCAAGATACGCGATGATTCTCAAATTAAATTGGCGCAGGACACTTGATGCGTGTCACATGAGTATGAATTGGCTCCAGTACTTAGCCTTTAGAATAATTTCCGCAAGTATGCGTTTTTGAGATAAAGACAGGGATTTTTAAAACAACAGTAAGAAAGTCATTTTAATGGTTAATTAATATGTCTGCTTCTGATACCAAATGGAAATCGTTTTAGGTGGATACTAGACTCGCAAAAGACCACATTAAAAATTCGTATATTCGATTGGAAATTTTATTAGCCAGTATCAAGCATTAACCTGCTGATTAGCTAGGAATTTGAGGGCGCGGCGGCTTAATAGAAAGGTTTCGGATTATGTTGTTGTTTCTTATTCCACTTGTTCTAGTCCTCAGCTAGACCAAGTCCAAGAGTCCGCTCGCCCACAGAAAATCCAATACTATAGGCGAGAGATTCATGGTAAAGGAGGAGGGTGCAGCTTCTGTTGGCACTAGACCTTGGACGCCAGAGGGAAGAAGTCTGACTTTGTCTATTGCCTTTATGTTTTAGCTGGGTATAATGGAATGGTCTTCACGCCTTGGGTGACCCTGCCAGGAGAAAAAACTCCAGACGTACATCGCCCATTCCACCCAGGGCCACCCCCCCCCGCCACCATGAGGCAACATACTCGGATTCTAAATTAGAAGATTACAGCTTCGAAATCCGATTCCACCAGAGAGTTGCCGTGTAACGTGCACATTTAACCTATTGAGGGCTAAACTATCTTGCTACTTTGCCAATCTGGAAGAGGGGTCCTTGAAAGCACTTTGTCTCAGGAGCCTTTATCTTCCGCTTCAACTAAATGTGAATGGTTAGTGACACAGCAATTATCCCGAAATAGTCCTCGCTTAACTTCAAAATGAGTGTGAATGCAACTAAAAAACAATGGAGACTCACATTAATGTCACCTCATGCTCATGATGCCTATAACCTTTAGGGTTATCTTAAAATGTATATCTTATGCAAGGCTTTATTATTTTTGATACTGCTTTTCCTAAGTGGTTGGAAAACATCCTTTATGCACAGAACTAAACAGTCGTCGGCGCTTTTTTCAGTTTAGGCGCGAATGTTCCACTGCATATTTGGCTCGGCATAGCCGATTTTGACTCTTCCGCCATTCACCTCAAAACGAATATAGCCGTGAAAGAATTCTGCAGATATCACCTGAAGATTTTGTATTAATCTCTATATTTGAAATAATTTGGAAAAACCACGAGATAGTCCCCGAGCCCCAAGAACTGGACCGATTTATGCAATTTTTATTCCATATGAAAGCTTATGATACCTAGATATGTCATCAATGATCACCGGCCCCCCCCCACCACCACCACTACCCTCCATTTTGGAGATAAATCGAAAAAACACTATTCCACCGTATATTCTCTATGGGGAAAAACCTTGTGAGAGTTTCCCAACCCTAAACACCCCTATTAGCACAAGATGCTCTATAATATTGTTACGATATCTTCAAGATATTGTGCGGCATTCAGAATATCGAACAACATCGTAGGAATACCGTACAATATCTTGTGCTAATAGGGACAGGACTGATTTCAATAATTTTTATTTCATTTGAAAGCTTATGACCCTTATCAATTTCTCGTAAAAAAAAGCAGTCCCGCCAGAACGGCGCGGTGGTCAATTCCACGGTCCTGCTCCACTACACCCCCTGCCTCCGATGGATTTCCTGGGGCAGCGGAGGTAAGGTCTTGGCTTCGGGGCCAGAGGGTTCCAGGTTCGAAAACTAAACTAAACTAATGCACAGAAGATTATAGTGTCGATGGTTTATGGCTCAAATTTTAGAATATGTGAGGGTGAGATATTTGAAAATAATTTAGACATTTTACAAGATTTGTTTATCAAACATGGAATTAGGTCAATTCGTTCTGCCGAGCGCGCTGCGCCAAATTTTGGAATCCAACGTGCTTCTTAAAGGAAGAAAAGTATACGAGGTCGTAAGCACAGATTAAAACAACGAATAATTTTATGTATTCGCATTGACGCTTACCATACGACTACCATGTCATAAAAATTGTTCATTTAAGCTACAGTGTCTTATGCTTCGTATCAGAAAAGATTTTATGTACATGTGTCTTTCCTTCATGTTAACTTTTTCTATCTTTTAAATAAAGTTAACTGAGACACATTCAATATTTTTATTATGTATAATATTAAATGTCAAAAGTTTAACTTTGATGTTGCCAAATTTTAGAAGCAAATAGCACATAATATTACATAACATCGTAAAATATTATACAATATCTTGAACTGTTCGGAGATTGGTATTAAATTTTTTTGTTTCAATTATGTTAAAATTTTCATTTGAAAATTCGCTTTGGTATTTCAGTGAAAATGCATAATTAATGCTATTATTTTTTTCTGAAGACTTTTTAAAGTGCACTTGTCATAACAGAAGATTAAAATTTATGTTCGTAGCTGTGCTTTCATAACAAATAAGATACAAAAACTTTAAAAAAAGTGTTCATAATTTTACTAAAAAATATCTCATGAAATTTGAAATAGTAATCCTTTGCACGCAGAAAAATAAAAAGATACATGATTATTCACTGAATACTAGGACTCATTTTATTGTTTCAAGAAGTAAAAAATACAGTTGTAAAAGTTAATTATTTTTCGAAAAATTAATCTGCGACTTCTTACAACACTGTAGTAGGGATGACGAATATTTGATAAACTGCTATTTACTACGCAATATCAAAAACTCACAAATACCAGTGATGAATATTACTGTCAGAAAGGTGTGATTCAATCATTGGTAAATAAATGTGCATAAAATGTTTCAAAATTAATTCCCTTTTAATATATTTTTCCTAAGTTTATAGTTATATCTTCTGTCAAAAGATGGCGCCCTGGAAGCCCATGTTGGTGCTTTGAAAGAAGGTCGTTCTTTTTGCGGTCACGATCGATAGTCACGTAACGGTTCACCAGTATGATTAGTATTTCCTGTGACAGCTCTTATCGATTACAGCTCTTGCATAACGATAGAAAGTCGCAATAATCGTTGGAAACAAATATTCACAAGGAAGCTTAGTTAACTGCTATTGGAACGGAAAATGAACGGATTTGTGATTCACTGCGAAAGGAATTCTTGTAGGCATTTTAACCATCTAAATCAAGGAACGTCAAAATGATGCACCATCCAGAATGGTGCCTGGAGGAGCCATCTGAGTGCAAACTCAGATAGCAATTTCAGTTTGTAGCAATCTTGCTCTACAAATCTGCAGCAGGTTTGACACGGCAAGAGGGCAATCTTGGTACAAGTTATTCCAAACGAGTTAGTCACCACGCGTCGAACTTGCAGCAATCTTGTTGCGTCAAACTCATTGCAAAGTATAGCAAAAACAGAGTACGCAGACAAACCTCGGATTCTAACTTCCGACAACTCACTTCATAGACAGTCGCCTTAGCCACTCATCCAGCGGAATTCTGAAGATAGATTGCTGTAATAGATCGTGTACCTACACGTTTTATTTTAAGCTGTTTTCTTGATTTTATTAATTTTTTAAATATTTAGTTGAGAATATGATTTGAAGTCAAAGAGAGAGCGATTTTCGCTAATATAACTACATTTTGCTAATAGAATAAGTTATGAAATTAGGGTTCAAAAGTAATTACTTTTGAAAATATGGGAAAGTTATTATTATTATAACTATAAATACAAAGTTATTATTTTTCAACAAACATTGACTGCTTTTTAGGTTTAATTTTGTTTATAAAAAGACCTAGTTAGTTTTGTACAAATTATCATTGATTTATTGAATTAATAAAAAGATTAACAGTCTAGGCGATGTTATTAATAATAAGATATTTTTAAAAACAGAGACAAAGATCAAAACCAGATATATACAACTATATCCAGGTCGTGGTGTGTAAGTGGGCTGTATCAACTTTGCAACAAACTTGTTTTGCTATTGTGGTGTGAAAGTTCGTCATAACAACTTCGCAGCAAACTTGTTTTGGAAGTGGGTTGGTTGATTATGCTTTGCTACTTTGCAGGAGGTTTGCGGCAAAGTTGCCGCATCAAGTTTCTCAGGACAAGCTAATATCAAGAAAAATCACACTTGCTGCAAGTGTGTACATACTATGTGGGAAGGGTTTACAAGGAATGTGGTGGCCTAGTAGCAGAGACTCGATGTTGGGGTTTAGGGAAGTCGCGGATTGCAGAGACTCGATTCCATCGAAGATACTCTGTGTATACAGCCCTGGTGCACATTAAATTTGTCAAGGTCATGTGCCCTCCCATTAGCGGGATGTGAATGTTTGGAAAGTGTTTGCCGGCATTATGTGTCGTCTTCGTCATTTGACCACGGTTCAAAATTAAGTGGTCCGTCCGAAATATTGGCATATTGATGATGGTCAAGGAATGGTTCGCCTTAAAGGCAAAACTTTACTTATTTTAGTTTCTGTTTTTAAATCTAAATAGGATCATGGGCACGAAAAAAATATTATGTCCAAGGGCCAATTTCCCTCGCTATGCCGCTTGTTTCAAGACAGCCCTTGTACAACTTCAATACGGGATGTTCACCTAATTGAAGTAAGCTAACTCGAAATATTAGCCAATGAGTATTTAATTTAAAATTACGGAGTTTAAAAAATCAATTGAATCCATTAGGCTGGTTCATTTTGTTATTTGGGGGTGTCCTCTTAATTTCTAACCACATTCAGTTGACGAGAACGACACCTGAGTCAGCACCCCTCCTATCCAAAATTTTACATCGTACCAGCGTGAGGATATTAGTGGAATCGTATTTTTAGTTAGTCAAGCCTCACCGCTGTCATGAATTTTCTAGGCTGTTTAGGAGGAGAAAAACTAATAAATCAAATCTACCAATGGAAATATCTGAAACATTCGTATGTTGCTAATAAAGACTGATGTAAAATAATACTGAAATAAGTAAATTTTTTTCCACTTCCGCTACGACAAATAAAGACTTGTTACAATTTTATGCTATTTTTACACAGATCTCTTCTTCCTAGATAAATCGCACATCACCTTTATCTGAATTAGACCGAAAGACGATCACTGCTTGCTTCTTTACGAGTTATATCACTTTACATAAATGGATCTGCTCCATATTTCTTAGCTTAAATTCAGTATTTTATTTAAAACTAGCAGTGCACGCACGGCGTTCCCTTGGAATCAGGACTTCAACAAAATAATAAAAAAAACCCGCCCACAATGACATGAAAAAGTTCTGAAAACAAAACAAAAGATACACATTATTGATTTTCCAGCTTATTTTTCTTCGCGATAATGACATTTCAACTGTAGAAAAGCAATACAGAGTACGTTAATCCGAAACAATATGAAATAAAAAAAATCCCTTTTCGGCAAGCTTGAAGGCAAAGGTAGATTCCTTTACGCTAATGTTACAAAAGTAATGAAATATTACATATTGATCAATACAGACATATCCAATGACTTTATTGTTTCTACACATTGCAATACTTACGCTATGATTCTGCTTTCTCATGACATTTAATTTTTTACTATATCAAGGTTTCGTCATTCCATTTTTCATCCCAAAAGGTTATGCTAGATTTATTGGTCAGTAAATTGGTTAATTTTTTTTATATCTCAACATATAATCATTCAACACGTAGGAACCATAAAGAAATAAACTTCCCAGCAGCGCAAATATCCCGTAGATAACATTAAGCCAGCCTATCTGAAACAGTAGCAAGAAATTGGCACGAATGAAGAACGACTTTAAATTAGTTTATTTAATCTAGGTTACCATATAATTGTGCGAACATTACTTTGTCATATGGTAAAATCACATGACATGAAACATTTAAACATCACTCGAATGGGCTCATTTAGAGAACTCCCTGGTTACAGAGATAATAGTCACAAAATTCTTTACACATAAGAGAATAAAAATTATTAAACATTGTGAGTTCCAAATTTAACACGTGTGTTTCAAGCATAGGATATCAATGCAGCCATTCTGAACAGGAAATTTAAATCTCCATCGACAGTTAAAAGCAAATATTCAGGAAGAAAACCCCAAAACAATTTTAAAGTTAATAAGATATTTTTCAATATAAAAAAGGATAAAGGGAACTCTTATATATATCTATCTTTTTTGGCTATTTTATATTAAATTTATTAAACAAATCTTGGTGCAGCCATGTTTAGTTAGTTTGAATCAGGATTAGGAAAACTTAATAATGTAGCATTTGCTAAATCTTTTCTAGATTGCTCAAATTTTTCTTTTGCTTCTTTGGTCCACGGAATTTTGCTTTTATCTTTTTTCTTGGTACCTTTTAAATACTCATGAAGTACCGCCTGATTTTTGGCAGCATCTTTGATATATCACCTATAAAAATTAATTAGACCCAGAAAAGTACCCAATTCGTGAATGGTTTTCGGTAATCTATAATTCAAGATGTCATTTACTTTTCAGGAAGGTGTTTCGATCCTTCCAGAATAATCATGTATCCTAGAAATTCTAATTGATTCACTCCCATAACCGACTTTCTAAGATTTAAACGAAAACCATATTGTTCTAATCGAGAGGAAACTACTTTTAGATGCTCTGAATGTTCATCTTCCGTTGAAGAAGTTACTAAAATGTCATCTAAATATGCGAAAACAAAGTCCAATCCGAAAAACACTTCATTAATGAATCGTTGAAACACAGATGGACGTTTCTTAATCCGAAGCTCATTACGTTGAACTCGTATAACCCAAATGGCGTTATTATTGCTGTTTTTTTGTTTATCTTCTTCAGCAATTTGAATCTGAAAGTAAGCCTTAAATAGGTCAATTTTCGAAAATATTTTCGTTTGTTTTAATATATGGTGAAAATTCTCTATTCTTGGAATAGGATCCCAGATAGCACGTAAGTTTGCAGCAAGTTTGATTTTGACTTGTCATGGCAAAATTTGACGCGTCAAACTTGAATCGAACTTGTAGCAAGTTCGATGTGACAAATAGCGCCACCTCCTTTGCAAATCAAACTTGCTGCAATTTTGCAAAACAAACTTCCTGCAAAGATAGCACAATAAAGAGATAATTATCTTTGTCTCTGTTTTAAAAAACATCCGATTTTTAATAGCATCTCCTAGACCGTAATTCTTTTTTATTAATTCAATAAATCAATGATAATTTGTGAAAAAATAACTTTTTTATAAAAAATTTTTTGAAACATTTTCCATCTTTTTACTAAATATATCACTCTCACTTTAAAGAAAACTATATCGCCTTTTCCTTAATGTTGAAATTTTAACGTTTATAAACAAAATTAAATCTAAAAAACAGTCAGTGTTTGTTGAAAAATAATAACTAGACATTTTGTCCCATTTTAAAGTAATTACTTTTGAACTCTAATTTCATAATTTATTCTACTAGCAAAACGTAGTTATTAGCGAAAATCGCTCTCTCTTTGTCTTCAAATCATATTCTCAACTCAAAAAATTAATGAAATCCAGAAAATAGTTAAAAATAAATCGTAGACGAATCGAATCGAACGATGTATTAGCGAAATCTTTCTCCTCTCAGAGTTCAACTGGCTCAATGGTTAGCGTCTCCGCTTCAGAACCGGGAAGTTGCGAGTTCTATCCCGGGTTGTGTTTTGTACTTTGTTTTTGCTATAATTTGCAATAAGTTTGCACGGCAAGCTTGCTGCAAGTTCGTTTCATGGTGACTTCGGAGCTTTCGTTAACTTGCTCCAAGCTTACTGCAAACTTGCACTCTTGTCATGACAAATTTGTGGAAACTTGCACTCTTGTCATGACAAATTTGTGGCAAGCTTGCTGCAAACTAAAATTGCTATCTGGGATCACGTCCGGGTCACCAGTTTGTAGCGTGCTTAAGTGCAGTTAATACATGGAATAAATTAAATTATATTTCAGGAACGATTTAGGCATATTTAAATTCAAAAGAAAAAAAGAAGTTTAGAATCACAAACATCAAACTTTATTCATCCGTATCGTTTTTATAACAACAACTCTTTTTGTTGCCATTTTTGGAAAACTAAACTTCGCGACAACTAAGATGATATTATACGTAGAGAGAGCTGCTACAGGTTTATCTTAGGCTCTTCCCGATATTCCTTACTGCATTACATTCCTATAGACGAGCTTTCTGGCTTGTTTACATGTCTGTACCACGTATTTCCGGTATAATGCTAAGTCAATGGATCTTCAAAGCGGAAGTCGAAC
This sequence comes from Araneus ventricosus, assembly GCA_013235015.1. Taxonomy (NCBI): domain Eukaryota; kingdom Metazoa; phylum Arthropoda; class Arachnida; order Araneae; family Araneidae; genus Araneus; species Araneus ventricosus. The sequence goes on along the minus strand of BGPR01008727.1, from coordinate 35,896 downwards.
ATACATTTTTGCTTTAAGTAAACAAACAAGAAAATCATCCATATTCAGCATAGCTACCAACATTTTCATATCGAAGGGTAATATTTTGAAACAAGGCAAGAAATACTAATTGTTTGGAGTACATTTATCTTAGTGTTGGTTTGCTTTAGTTCTTTTATTTTTACTGTGCAATTCAGTTTTGAATTGAACCAATATATCAAAGGTAACGCTATGTAGAGCTCTAGTTCAACCTTCATTAAAATGCACGTTTAACCAAGCTAAGTAATGTTTAAAAATAAATTTCCTTCTGAAATTCCCAAACTTTATTATTTTAATTTAAAGATTTCAGTTATTAATCAAACATCTCAAAATGAAATATTCGCGTGATGTAAAAACTAATTTGTAAAATTTATAATACCGCTAGTGGAAACATAGGTAAATTGGCTTTATTGGCGACGAAAATGTTCAGTCGTGTAATTTCGTCCGAAATCGTTTCGTATCCTTTGTACTATTTTGAAGGGTATATAGATTTGGCATTTTATCTTCCTTTATTTTAGAATATTTATCTAACCAGCAATCATCAAATCGACTATCTGTTTGGTGGTGGAATGTTGCTTAATTCTTCTGGCGGTTGTCTTGTCATTTGTTCGCTGTTGCTTTGCATGTTGTGAGTTATTGTAGTGATCATTTTCATATCTGTTTTTGAGTTTCGGTTGTCAATTGGTGCTATGCCTAAGGGTTGCAGCGATCTTATTCCGGAGCGAACTGTTGATCCTGAAGTGTTTGCAGACATGGATAATTTTGATTTAGTGAACAATCCAACTGCATTTGCTAAATCACTTCGCTTACAATTTCCGAAATTCTCGAAAGGATTTTCATCTTCCGATTTCGAAGAATTTGTTCAAGAGCACGTGGGTGTTGAAAATTTGAAGTCTCTTGGTCGACTGAATTTTCCAAATGAGTGGCAGATGGAAGTTGAGTCGAAAGATGTCCGTGAAAAATTAATTCGATGGGGTAAAACCAAAATCAAAAACAGATCTTGCTGGATATCTCCTCTGTGCACGTCTGAAATCAGAGGATTTGTTCACTGGCTGCCAAATTCGGTGACTAACCAGAAAGTGAAAGACCTTTTGAGTGATTATGGTGAAGTTTTATTTGTAGAAAACCAAAAGCAAAGCCTCTGGAGTGGTAAAGTTGCCAGTGATTCGCGCTACTATGCCTTATACCTGAGAGCCGGAAAAGCCAAAGAGGATCTACCTCATTTCACGAAAATTGAAAACTTTAACGTGTTGGTCACTGTTCGAGGAAGAAATCCAGCATGTTTCCATTGCCGAGAATCTGGTCACCGTAAGAATGAATGCAAAAAGTTCAAGGAAAAATTGAATAGTTATTGCCAAAGACCATCAAAATCTGCTCCCAAAAGAAGGAAGCCTCGTGGGAAACGTTTTGCTGCAAATATCAAGGAGTCCAAAGATGCTGCTAAAGTTCCCGAGACTCCGATTGACAAGGGTGAAGTAGCTAGTTCTGGAGCTAAACAGAAGACAACTGAACGTCAAGTTTCTGCTGATAAGAAGGAGAAGAAAACTCCTGCCAATTCTGAAGTATTAGTTGCCGCTGAGGAGTTGGATCATTTTCAGTTGAAAATGACTGAATTACTTTCTGAAACTATGGATAAATTTAAAAAAGAATTAACAAAAAACCATGTGCCTGTTGAAGACGCTGCTCCAGCTGCAACTGGAGAAGTTGAAAAAAAGAAAAAGAAGAAGAAAAAGAAAAATAAGAAGAAAACTGAGGCAAACCCGTCTGAGTCTTGAGCTTTTTTCCTGTTTACGAATGACTGAAGCACTTTAATAGGCTAAGTGCGTGATTTGTTACAATGAGCAAGAGATTATATTTGATTGTTTCATATATGCACTTGTTTTTGGACTCTAATTTTAGAGGTTCCATAACAAATGAAAATAATTCCCAATTCCTATAACGCTACATGTTCGGTATAATCAACTGAACTCAATAAAACATTTTCTAATAATTATATTTCCCCTTTGTGTCAGAATAATGAATAAAAAAAAAATAAGCCTGCATTTTTGATTTTCAGTTATTGGTCTATGCAGTAACTGAAGAATTCAAGTTTCTATAGTTTCCTGTTAAATGTTTATTTATTTATTTTTTTTTTTTTTGAATAACTGACTGTTGTCTCCAATTGAAAAAAAGTTAAACTGTACCTCTTAAATACTTGTTCTGCTCACTGATATTTTACGATGGGAACTGACATTGTAGAGTTTAATTAAATGGTGCTTCTCATAATTACGTAGTAGAATATAATAGTAACACATTTAAGTAATTTACTTTTGGAGACGCCGACATCCTTTTCAAGCATTTGATATATACAAAAATTTTTGCCTGTTTTATAACTTAACTTGAATAGTATTGATTGTATTAGTGATAACTGCTGGCATTGCAGGAAAGTACCAAGAGTTTCTTTATTCACATGCAACAGTCAGTTTAAGAATTAAACATCTGTGATTTGAGTTATTCTGAAAATTTCTGATACTGAATATTATAAATTTGTTTACATTCAACTTAAGAATACGGCACAGTCTCTTGCCCCCATTCAACTTTTGAATTTTATAGTTGAAAAGTATGAATAATATTTGATCCTTAAGTGCATATTTATGTCTTCTAAACGTATGGTATTTGTCATTTTGTTCATTCATTTAGTAAATATTATGCAAGGTCACAATTTTTTCTGTTGTATTATTATTGCTATTTTTGGTCCAAAGAAGTGTTAACTTCTTGGTTATCTTTTTGTTTCTACTATTCTTTGTGTTACCTACCTGCAAAACTTTAAAATGAATTCTTTTCACATATTTTGCATAGTGAATTTATATTGTGTTCTTTGTTTTGATCTAGTGTAATTTGTAAATAATACTCAACTGTGTCCTTTGTTCAATTAAAACAATAAGCACCTGTTTAGTCTTTAAAAAAAATGTTTTGTGTGAACTTCTAGTTTTAGTGTCTTTAAAAAAACTCATTAAGCTGAAGATCGAAAAATGTTATGATAAAGTGTTATTTGTGTATGTAATTTATATTCTATAAAGATGTTTCAGTTTTCATTGTGAACTTTCAAAGTGGGATTCATTCAATTAGATCAGGGCTTCTTAATTGTGTATTTCGGCTTCAAATGGGGTCAGTTACAGTACCAAAAATGGTCTCTTCCTCTGAAGCCTCCACAATATTTCATGCATCAACTTTTGAACAATTCTGGAGGCCGCGGTGGCCTAGTGGCAAGGTCTCGGCTTTGGGACCGGAGAGTTCCAGGTTCGAAACCCGATTCCACTGAAGATCCGCCGTGTCTGGGGCCTGTTGCATGCTAAATCATACAGTGACCAAACGTCCTCCCGTTGGTGTGGCATGGAAGTTTGGAGAGGGGGTGCCAGCTCGGGTATCGTCCTCGTCACCTGACTGTGGTTCAAAATTAAGAGGTCCATCCCAAAATAGCCCTCGTGTTGCTTCAAAACGGGGCGTTAATATAACTAAATTAAGCTTTGATCAGTTTGACTCGTTTGTGTGTATTCAGATTAATTTAAAGTACTTTTTTAATTTACTTATTTCATCAATTTATTTTAAATCATGTTAAAAACACCAAAATTAAGGTAACTGTGTGTAAAAATGAAATTCTGGAAATTCTTAATTTTTTTTTTTAGAAAAATTATTGAAAAATCGATAAAAAATAATAAAAAAGCCCTTTTGAATAGATTTTTGATTAATATTATTTTAAATATAGTAAAATATCAAAAAACTTGAATTCCTTGCATTACTTTTGAAATAAATCAAAGGGGGGAGGAATTTTAGACAATTCACCAGAACTTAATATGGTATGTAATCTGTGTAAGTGGGGAGGACGCATAGGAAATGAATTAGGGCCTGCAGAAACTTTCAGATTTTTCAGTATATGGAAGTAAAACTAATCAACAAAATCATTTTAGTTTAGAAGAATTCAAAAGTGTTCTAAATATTTATTTTTAATTGAATTGACTTTAGTTATTAATAAATGATTTATTTAGGAAATATTATTTCGATAAAGGGGACTATTATTCGAAAAATTTTAAGAAGCCGTGCATTAAATGCATCTTTATTAGAAGATGAGTGTTTTAGTAATTATGCATTGCGATTGGACTATTTCCATTAGCTTAGCTATTTTCATTTACTTTTTTTCCTGCAATTTGATACTTTTCTTTAATGGGAAAATTTTGGATATTATAATTATAATATCTTTTGAATTTGCTTTAATAATTGTATTTAATTGATTTCATTTTTTGTGTTTCCATGAATTTGTTTTGCTTATCTTGCCTCATTTTGATGTATCGTGTACTATTTTGCTTCATAAAACAATAAAGAATACTCTCGATATGTGTTTTTAAGAATTTTTTTTGGAATCGTATTAAGTTAGCTTTCTGAATGCTATAAGATGAAGACTAGGCAATTTATACCTTGGAAAATTTCTTCCTTATTGCTTGTGGTGTTGCAGCATTCAAAAAATTTATTCTTGCATTGTTTGTGAAAAATGAAATAATTTATTTACGGATGCATATTTGATTCTTTGTTTTCTTGATTATTATAATACTCCACTGAATAATTTGCAAGACTTACTGGAACCTTAAATGTCTAATGTTGCCTATACGAAATAAACCCAATTTTATACTCTAGCGAAAGATGGCCATTAAACACAAACCAAACCAATTTTGCCCTCTAAAATTTTGAGAATAAGATCAAAGCTCTAATGCTTGTTGTTACTGATAGAATGCATACAGAAAATGTTATTAAATCAATTTACAACATACAGATGGCAGCCTGAGTCTTGATGAAAAAATAAAAACAAATTGATGTTTTTCACTTGAGGCTGCTGCTTTTTTGCTTTTCTTGTAGGCTTGTGAATATATATTTTATTCTATAATGTTGAAGGAAATTCCTTGTCCATATTATTAGTTCTTAAAATTCTTCTGTGTTTAATATTATAGAATTTTATCACAGGAATATTTTTTTCAAAGTCTAGTGTTGTCGGTTGGTAACAAACTGTTTTTTAGTTGTAAACCTTGCTTAAAACAAAATAGGATGTTTTGTAAGTTTTTTTCACATGTTTTATTCAAGAAATGAAAGTCAAAAAACATTTTAAAATCAATTTTTAAAAAATCAGGCATTTATGAGTTGACTGGTTGAGTTGCTTTCTTGTTTGATAATAACTTTTCCAATTATTTTTTGATTACTATATTTTGATTTATACTTTCAGATGGTGATAATGAAAACCTCATGTACTTAAAAAAGTTCCTTACCTTCTAATGGAAATTATGTTAACTTTTTCATGCACTGCAAGAAAGACTCATTCAATCAAATGGTGAAATGGTCTTATGATAATGGAATTTTTAGTAGATTCATTTTGCAGAGTATTTTTTTCTGCAGTGTTTCTTTAACCATTACTTTGAAGCAACTGTATCTGTTGACAGAAATAATATTGAAATAGAAAGGGGAACTTAAAATCAGCATTAGAAATTAAGCTGTTTTTTCTGCATCAAAACTTAATTTTTATTTTGTGTAGTTATGAAATGTTAATAGTACAAGTTATTTACTGACTTATGACCATTTCAACTTGCAATTTGTAAGTCAGATTTATCTTTTTCAGTACTAATTTCGTTCATACAGGCTATGAAAATGTACATAAAACACAAAAATTCAATCTGTGTATAGTCTGACTACCGATTCCGAGACTACCTCTTTTTTACACCGGAAAGAGGTGTCAGACAATGAGTGCATTTCCGGAGTTCTTTGTTAGATCACGCTCAGTAACATGTAAATATCACCCTTCTATTCTTCACTTTCTCCCTAATTTGATGAAAATAACTCCGCATGCGCAAAAGCGCGGAAGGTTTCCTAATCCGTTGCTATAGAATACTTGGTATTTTCACATATGCACAATAATTATATTGTGTACTCTATTGAACATTCTGTGAACAAAAGTACAACCTGAAATTGTATTTTATTTTGGAAATTGAAATTTATATTTTGTGTCATAAGTCGAGGATAAGGTGTATTCAATTCAATAGTATGCTAGTCTACATATCAATAAGATGTTCATTTATTTATGCTTTTCAGTTTTATAACAGAGCTTCTGCTATAATATTAGATGTTTTAGAGGGCAGTTATTGAATGAATGTAGAATTTTTGATAAATGAAAATAATGATTTATGTAATAAGATCATTCAAATTCTCATATTTTTTATCTTATTGTGTTATTTACTCTCCATATGGCTAGTTATTTTATGGAAAATCCATAATTTTTGACATGTGATCAAAACTTTGAAATTCAAGGAATTTCCTTGGCTGTGAAGTATGAAGAAAATATAAAAATTAATATGAATAAATTTTGGAACTGTAAATGAAGAATAGAAAAGGCTGGTTTGGGACATTCAATTGTAATTTACTTTTATTTTTTGAAAAAGTAGGATTATTAGTTTCATTAGATTTTTTTTTAAAACTGTTGAAAATTTATAAATCTATGAATTTCAGTACTTGAGTTTAAAAGTGAGTTTAAAATTTCAGTATTTAATATATTTTCTTTTTATATTATGCAAATATAATTTGTTTGCTTTGTTATTGAATAAAAAAAAAAAAACATTTATTAATATGCATCCATTATAAATATACAACATTTTAAATGCATATTTTCTTTCTTGGTGTTTATTTTAGAAAAATACTGTTTTGTTCATTTACTGTTAGAAACTTTGAAATTGAAATTACTCTCTCTTAAGCACTTTACCTAGCTTTATGCTCATTAATAATATTCCATTTAGAATCATCAATTTAACTAAAACTTCTTGTTGCATTGTTATGAAATTACTCTATAAGATTTTTTAAAGTAATCTCTTCCTCCTTGCCTCTATGTATCAGATACTGCATAATCTCACAGTTTCATAAATATTCATTTAAAACCTTGAGGTGTCTTTGCTTTCCCATGTCATTAGCTGTTAAATGGAAATATCACTATTTACTTTTTTGTGATGTCATTTTTGCTGTTTATGGATTTTTAGTTATAATTTAAATATGCTTTTTATGTGTATTTAATAATGTGTATAATGCCACATTTTAAATATTGTAACACACCCAGGGTCATGTGCTAAATATCGAATATATTCAGCTACAATAATCTAAAGTAAATATTTATTTATATTTTATTATACAGGATTTTTAGTTACATATCCCAAGTATGGGTTCATTATACTGATGATTCTTGAATTCTGAAATCCCCCTCGCTGTTGCACATACCACATTTTAAATATTGTAACATAACCAGGCAGAGTTGATTTCACCAAAATGGGGTGAAGTGAAAAATTGAGGGGGAGATGTTTCCATTTTATTTAGCGTGACCTAACAAAGAATTCCGGAAATGCGCTCATCTTACTCATTGCCTGTCGCCCCTTTCCGGTGTGAAATCATCCAACAAGCATTTTGAAACTTTCAGTATTTAACCCTTTGTTGTGCAAGGCATTAAATTTTTTGAAATATTATGAAAAAACATCATGAATGGGTTTAGTTTATTGTCTAAACATAGAATTTACAAAATTAAAAAAAAAAAAAACTTACTTCATTCTGGGGAGGGGGTTCACCCCCTCATATGAGATCCCCCTTAGATACAGCTACCTTGATACACTCAAAAAATAGTGTTGAATCTTGCAGAAAGTCATAAATTAAAACTTCAAGAATATTGGAGGAAAATTTTCAAGATAATTTGCTAAAATTGTAAATATCCAGAACTAAAAAATATTCTTATCTCTGAATTAAGGAATTTTCCCAAACTTTATCTCTAATAATTCCTATTCCGAAACAAAATTTTATAAGACTGCCATATACATTCTAAAAGGAGTACTATTATCCCTATCCTAAACCTGTTATTATTAATTAAACCTATTATTATTATTTTCCATTTATATTTGAATTTAACGGTTGAGAAGCGATTGAAATTAGGTGTGCCATCAGCTGGCACACTGCGCCGCAAAGGGTTAAGGATTAGGTACAAAATATCTCGCAGCTGAGTGGCCATTGGACTTGTGTTTGGTCAGAGTTTCTCACAGAATAAATCTGCTATTCTAGCCTCAAGCAAACAGTTCTCAGAATCTCTGGAACGATTGCAGAATTTCTTTTCATACACCCAGTGTCTCACCAAATACATTTGGTCTTTTGATCACCAGTGTCCACTTTCCCATCTGGGAAAGCAATTAACATACTTTTCCCTCCTGTGGAAGGGTGTGTTCTGAACTTATATGTTACAATATCGTAGATGCCAACTGCTACAGATTCTCTACATTTAGATTTTAACGAAAATTTCCGCAAACAACGGGATAATAGATAAGCTTTTAATTTCTACAGAAATGAGTTTTTTTTCTCCCTTGTGTGCAGTTGTTTTAGTTGTATTCCTTGATGACATGACGATCCATTTTTTTTCCCCTACATTTCATGTTTTTTTAAATGTCATCTAATTATTTCTAATTCTTCTATTAATAGTGATATATATATTTCTTGTATTATTTATTCAGGTAAGATGTTTTTCTTAGAAATTTTTTATTGCTTAAAATATTATGAAATATATAAATGATCATATATTCAAAATTTTTCACAAGTCTGTTGCCGTGTGTGCACTTGCACGTCTGTCACCCTCTTGGACCTTCTACTATGGGAAGCCACCTTTCCAATGTTGCCATGATTACAATGCATATTTTCTTTTTTAGTGCTATTTTAGAAAAATATTGCTGTGTGTGAAAATATTGAGTGCATTTTACTGTGGGCAGAAATGCTGAACTGGAAATGAATTTTTTTTTTTTATTACTTTACCTAACTTGATTCACATGAAGAATCGCCCATTTAGAAACACAAATATATATCTCCTGTTATATTCTTATGAAAGAAAAAACTTATTACTCCTTTAATTTTTTTTTTTAAAGTAAATTCTCTTGCTTTCTTTGCATGAATAAACAACACTGATGCTTTTTTTAAAAAATATTTCTTCTGTAATTCTGAAATATGCTTGTTCGAATGAATCCTAAAATGATGGGGAAAACAATTAATGAAAGTTTGTCAGAATGCATAATCTAATATGAATTATTGAAATTCATAGATTTCATAAGTTCTAAACTAGTATTAGTTTATATATTTGAAAATTACATATTGCTCAGTTTAAGGTAAAATATGTGTCTACAGCATAGTTAAAAGAGTCAACTATCAAAATCATTTTTTAAAAATAATTTTTAAATAAGGTAATAAATAAATTACCATTTGATAGCTTATTGTTGCATTGAAAAATCTGTTTTATATCAATCTGATTGGAATCTCTATAAGCTAATTTGAGTTTGTTATTGTTTAGGATTTGTTAAAGGAGTTCACAATCATTTTTAACACTTTTCGTACTGATACTTGCTGATAAACTTAAACTGCCATTGGAAACTGGCCATTTGGACAGGTTGTGGTATGTTTAGAGTTAAAGTGTATCTAATTGTGGTTGGGGAGATGGAATTTCAGTTGTTGATCTATGCAACGGTGCCATTGCTATGCCTTAAAAATTTCCTCAAAGAAATGCAGCTGTATCATAGTATGAAAAGATAATTTGCTTACTTTGTTATTGAATTTTAAAGCAATTAATCCTTCACTCTGAATCATAATCCATGAAATATGTCAAATTTTGCTAAAATCATTTGATTGTTTAAAGCTGCCATTTTTTTAAAAAATTGTATTTAGTATGCCTGTAAATTCAATAATAAATGCATTTATTTAAATATTATAGATTATTACCAGGTTACACTTACCAGGCAATTATTATCAGATTAAACTCAAATGGATTTACTTCCGAACTTAAGTAAAAACCCTTAATAAATATTTGAAAATTACAAAATGCTGTGTATAAAAGAAAATAAATGTGTTGAAAATTGTTAAAAAAAAATTCTCAAAAAATTGCTATTATAACATATTAAAAAGGTAATTAATTTTTTATAATGCCACTTTGTTCTAAACAATTAATGCATTATTTTGTATTATGATCTTGAAGATCTGTTATATTAGCTAAAACATCATTTGCCTTTTTCCAAGCTATTTTCTGTCCAACATCATACATTTAGTGCATCTGAAAGTTATGAAATTTTTGGGTATAATTAGCAAGTTACTCTGTGAGGGTTAATTTTCTAACTTAAGTAAAGCTTAAATAAATATTTGCAAATAAATAAATAAAAGCAATATTGATGTAAGAAATAGTTTAGACAATCATACAAATAGTCAGTATATTTGAATGTAATTAATAGAAGTTATCCTGTATGGAAAGAAATGAAACTAACCTTTTACAGTAAGCTGAAATAAATAAGTAAAATCCAAAAAGAAGTAGTTTTAAAACTAATAAAAACCAGTAATGTAGACAAAGTTGGTTACTTTTTTTACTAATTCTATTAAACTACCATTTTCAATAATATTCAACTACTACTACTTATTAGAATGATAGTAAGGAATTCCTCAATAGTTATAGCAGAGAGTACTGAAATATAAGAATTCGTAGGTTTAAATCTCTGGCTTGGTTACGTGGTCCTGAAGCTATGTGTAAAGGTAAAGTTTCACAAAATACAGAATTTGAGAGAAAAATGTGTGGAATGTTGTATGATTATTCTGGAAAATATATTTTAGGAATCTTAAAGCAGCTTAAGTATGAAGGGAAGGGGGAAAAAAGAACCAAACCCAAAAAGGCATTGCTCAAGGAATCAACAAATGACAGTTTTAAGTAATGGTGGAAGGGACGAATCAGCACCAAAAAGGTATTGCTCAAGGGTATTCAAGAAATGATATTGCTTTTTTAGTTCAAGTATGATGGGGTGGTGAAAAAGAAAACAAAAGGGCCCACACTAAAAAGGCATTGTTGGAGGAATCAACAAATGAGATAGTTTTTTGTTGTTGTTTTAACCACCTGCGATTCATGCTTCAGCTTTATAATCATTTGCATGAATTTTCTGTGTCGAATTTAGTGCACAATGAACTACAGTGTGCATGTCATGTCTGAAATTGGGCGCATGAAGTCGTAATACTCTTAAAGGTTGTGTGAGTATTGGCTAAAGGTATACAGGAGGCATTAAAAGAAGCAGAGGGTTTATTATGAATTGAAACAATTTGATCAAGGTAGGATTTCCACCCCCATTTGAAATAAAAAAAACTTGATCATGAATCAAGATGTTCAAGTATTATGTTACAAAATAAAATTAGCCGTTGAAGATTTAATGAATGTTAAACCAAAAAGTACAGTTATTTGGAAAAATTAAGTACAACATTTAAATAAAAACTAGCTGCATGACCCGGCGTTGCACGGGCAATCTTGAATAATGGGATATTCCCGGGCGGAGAGAAGTGAGATCACGTGAGGCCTTGGGATCCATATTTTTTCATATGCCCGGCTCCGTTTTTTTCCAACAAATATTGTCACTTACTTTCCCCAACAAATGTAAATATTCTTTCAAATCCAGTCTTTTTATTACTAATTTTCATATGCCAGCCTCCAGTTTATTCTTTATTGTCGCTATATTTTTATTTTCGCTGTCGGTTATGTTTTTATTGTCGCTAACGTAAACGTTACGTTCCTCCAAACATTTCCTTTGAATCCTATATTGTTTGATTAAAATTTTTAAATCCAACATTTTAATTACCTTATAGTTAATAACCCAGCGTTTCTCGGAATCCACATTTTTTCATATGCCCGTCTCTGTTTTTTCCCTACAAATATTATCACTAAGCTTCCCCAAAAAGCGTAAATATGTTTTGAATCATCGCTTGTTGGATTAAAACTTTCAGTTCTAGCCTTTTTACTACCTTAAAGCAGTTTGGTTTGAATGAAAACGCGAGAATTATAATGCTTATAAATTAAAACAGATGAGCATTATATTTGTTTTGCAAAAGAAAAAATAAAACGAAATAAAAACAGAAACGATAAACAATTTAAAAGTACACCAAACTGATAAATTAAACACCAGAAACATATATTTTCGTCTTGCCCGTAATTGAATAATAATGAAAAAAACTGGATAAAAATGAATTAATATTTTCCCCCAACAAACGTAAATGTTGCGAAACACCGTACGTCAAAAAAGAAAGAAAAATGCAGGAAAACGATTTTTGTCCATTGTTAATAAATCCAAACACAGAAGCTCGCTCAAAAAAAATACCAACTTCCGTTAAAGAAATAAAAAAATGCAACACCTAATGTGAAAACTAATAATAAGGGAAAAAAGAAACCGCCGTGAATGAATTCACCATGCTGCCAATAGACCACGTCAATTTAATCATTTTGACGTTTTTAATTAATATCTTTTTAACTTTCCTTGGATTATTTTCCATCTTTTGGTTCTTACGGCTAGTTTCAGGATTCAGTGGTTCGTGAGAAGGACATACATACATACATACGTCTGTTGATGTTCGAATTTTAATAGGATATATGATAAATGTTTCTATAATGGGCTATCTCTTATAATGCGTCATTCCTTGAGGTCACGTGACACGTCTTGTCTTACCAATCGACCATTCCTTTGTTCTTCTAAATTTCTTTGGCTCTTCTCTCCTGGTTACGTTGTGCCATGTCTGACAATCGGCTATTTCTTTGTTCTTCTGTTTTCTTCGGTTTTTCTCTCCATCCCGCGTTGTGCCATGTGTGACAATCCTCTATTTCGTTGTTCTTCGGTTTCTTCCGCTCTTCTCTTCTGGCCACGTTGTGCCATTACTGTCAATAAGCTATTAATTTGTTCTTCTGTCCTGGCCACTTTTTGCCATAGTTGAAAATAGGCCGTTTCTTTCTTCGTGAGTTTCAGCAACTCTCCTTTCACGTTTCATAATTGCCTGCTGTCTACGGGCATCAACCCATGTAACTCCTCTTTTTTTTTTAGGCATCGGAAAAAGCGTGAATTGAACAAACCAAAAATAGTAACTTCTAAATATCAGTTTAAAATAGCAGCTAACAGAAATATTTAAACTTGATCAAATCAATGAATAATAATTAAAATCACTAACATAACTAATCTATATCTTTTGGCACATAACTTTACAGAAACAAAACACGCCTGTAAATTCGTTAAAATGATTCTGTTCACGTGACAAAATATCACGGGACAAAAAAAGAATTTATACACTTCCAACAATGCATTTTTTATTTCTGTCAGCGTCACGTTTTTATTGTTGTTGTAACAATGTTCGTTAAAGTAAACGACTTCAACAATAAGATATATTTTGAATTGCTCTGCAACAATGAAAAGTATTGTTATAAAGTATCCGAAACAATGAAAAGCATTGTTGTCAATTAGTTTTTAATTAATATCTTTTTCACTAATTAAAATTTCGGAATATAAATGGCCGAAACGGCTTCCTTGGATTATTCCCCATCTTTTGGTACTTTCCGCGCGCTTCTCCGTTCGGCGGTTCGTGAGAAGATAGAAGGACATACATACATACATACATACATACGTTTGTTTACCTTCGAATTTTAATAGAGTAGATGCATTTTTTTCAATGCATTAATATCAGAATATTCTGAAGCAGAGTTTTCACTACCTCACAAAATTCATCTAAATGATCCTAAATTAATGGTAATCTAATGATCTAAATAGTAATTTGAGATGGGTATACATAGCTCAAGACAGGCATTCTTAAAGTTTTCTACTCGTGAAATTGCAGGAAAAAAAAATATAACCTTAATTTTAAAAGATAAATAATAAAATGAAGTACATGGGTGATATCTAGGAGAAAAGTGAATAAAAAATAATTGGGAATACTTTATGGATTCTTTTAAGTTACGATGCTTTTCATGCTTATTTTTACTTAAAAGATGTTGAAGAATTCTATGTAATCTATATTTTTCTAGCGATGCTAACTGGGATCAATACCCACAGTTTATGGAACTCGTGTCTGTGAAAAACATTATCAGCATCAGCAAACACGAAATTTCCATTTCCTAACAATCACTTTTATGCTAAGTCAAATTACTCATTAATTTCCTGTGGTAAAAGAAAAGAAACTTTTTATTTTACCATATTGAATTGAGTAGAATCTGAAATTACAATTGAAATTGGAAAAAAAAAAAAAAAATCATGCTTCGTTTTAGATTTTTAGTGATAAAATTTATTTAGATGTTAGATGTATATTATTTTTTATAAAAGAAAAGAGCAAAATCCCACTTTTCTCCCTAATGGTTTCAATGGCTTTCAGCATTAATGATTAAAATTTATTGAGAATTGCAGGGCTACGTTTAAATTTTTGACTTCGGAAATTGTGTCGATGAATGTACTGTTTCACAATTAGAAAATCCGCTCCTAACAAGATGTTTTATAGGTTCGATATAAATTTTGTACATCAAAGATCTGTTGAATCAGAACAGAATCTGTTGGTTCAGAACAGTCTATTAAAAAAGTAACATATACTTCGACATGAATTGTTTTGATTTCAGAATATTTATTTTTGTTTCATCAGGAATTTCATTGTAAGAGTAGTGTATTTATTACATTTACAGGATTCACACTAGAATGAAAATTAAGGATGCACTGTAAGTATTTAAAAAAAAAAATCAACTAGTTTTTCTTTTTATTTAAATATGTGAAAAATAGATGGCAGCACTATACATAGGACAAGCTGTGATGTATTATTTATCTAAACATTTTCTTATATTTTTCAATGAAAGATTTTATTCCATAATAATTCTATATTTTATATGCTCAGATGCCTTTCGGACAAATATAATTTTATTGAATGAAAATTAATGGACGAGGAAATATGAAATGCATTTTTTTCTGAATATTCATTCACGTTGCCACAGGAAAAAGGCTGCCGTTTTTGAATAATTTATGTATTTTCTGAAGGATAAAATTTACCTATACACATCTTCCATAATATTTTTCTTGTATCAGAAAATGAGATAGGAATACATATTTCTCATGTTTCTCTCAATTATCATTTTTCATAATAAGAAAGCAGTCGAGTGTTTGAAGGAAAAACTTTAAAATTATGAAAAAAAATTATTACTTATAAAATAGTTGAAAAAATAAAGTTTTGAATGATTCTACAATTCGAATATATAAATCGCTATTGATAAGATATCGTTTACTGAAAGCTGAAAACGATTTGCTAACGTATTATTTCAAAAAATTATTTAACATGTCTTAACTGATGCAGAGGGATAATTTGCCCATCCCTTTCCCCGGGAAACAAATATTGTGATTCTGACAAACGTCTATGATGATAAAGGTTATCACAAATCTTTAGAATACTGTTAAGTCATGTTATCTCAAATCGATTCGTCAGTCCAAAAGCTAAGAGAAAATTTCCTTCTTTACTTTTTTTTAAAACTTTATATGCACTTTTTTTTTGTCAGAAAGCTCGTTAATTTTGGGGCTCTTCCCAATTACTAGCGGTATTGATGGTATTTCATTCCTCTAAACTTTATCTTGCCTATTTCATTCGTCCTTCACTGTCTTCCCACATAATGGAAATGCATCATATATCGTGCTGCCATCTAGTAAGCATTATTTCAACAATTAAGTTATAATTGAAAAGTATTCAGACAAAATAGATTTTATTGATATGAGACAACAAATCGAAAATTATAAGGCTTTAAGTTTCTTATGCAGTTTAAGATGTGGATCGGAAATGTATACAGATTCGTCCATGAGTTAAACTTCTTCAGATGTTAATTTTTTCCAATTTTTTCTTATCTCCCTTCCCCAACAACAAAAAAAAAATATATCTCCCGCTGGTATGCGGTATACAAATTATTAAGAATTAATAGAAAATTGGTGGTGGAAAAAATAAGCCTTAATGATAGGGATGCACCTATTTAAAATTCTACGGTTTAAAATCTCATAAGATGCAGTTAAAGAACTTTTTAGATCCGTCGATTAAGTGAACGTGGAAAATGCGTATTTTTTGTTTTGCATAAACACATAAATGTTTAATCTAACCCATTTAAGACCGCTCCGTGTTTTCTTTATCGGAAATGCACCAGATAGTTTTTTAACACTTCTTACAGAATTAAGAACACATTTAAGTTTTTTCCCTAAAATTAAATTTATTTTCATAAGAAATACAAAATGATGCGTTTTCTCAACATCAGTTCAAAAGGATATTAAAAAAAAATTATTTAGAAATCTGAATCAAATTGGAAATTCGGCATGCGCTGCCATCTACAATTATTATTTGAAAGTAGACTTTGTTTTCCGCTTTCAAAACACCAGAAAAAAAATAATTTTTTTGCAGGTGTTAAAATTCAACTAAGGTGGAAACAAAAAAATTATTACGAACAATTAAAGTATAGAGAATCAAATAAAAATATTACTTCGGACATATAAAACGTAGAGCATATCTTTAAAAAATTCAGAAATTAATTTTGCGTTTTCGCAACGTCAGTCCAAAAGGATATTAAAGAAAAATTATTTAGAAATCTGAACCAAATTGGAAATTCGGCATGTGCTGCCATCTACAATTATTATTTGAAAGTAGACTTCTTTTCCGCTTTCAAAACATCAGGATTTTTTTTTTTTTTTTTTTTTGCGGGTGTTAAAATTCAACAAAAAATTTATTACGAACAACTAAAGTATAGAGAATGAAATAGAAATAATACTTTGGACATACTGAACGGTGAGCATATCTTTAAAAAAATCAGAAATTAATGTTGCTTTATATGGGTAATGCTTTATAATGGGTTAATGACAAATAACACAAGCTGTTATTAGTTTTGGCCTCCTTCAGAAATTACATAATTTCAAGCTATGGTGCCAAGCAGTGGCAACTGAGGTGCTGGTAAGAGGAGTATAGATGCCGGGCGCCGCACTTAGGGGAGAAATATCATGAGAGGGCAAAACATAAAGCCATGCTCCGGGCGCCATTTCCACATGCTATCCCACTGGTTACGAATGGGGGCGGAATAATCATATGCCCCGGGTGACACTTACCTTCGCTACGCCACTGGTAGTTTGATTGTGATGCTTAATTATTGGCAAAACACGAACGATAAAGCTTAAAAGTGATACATTTTAAAGCTTTACTGGGAGTGATGTCTCGTTTGCTACTTTTTCAAATGCAAAGCCGACAGAGAGAAAGTATTGTAATCATTAAAAAATTAGAGATCGAAATTTCGACGAATCTTCACATTTTAGACTTCCTTAAATTAGGAAGAACAATTTTTGGAATTATGTTTAACCGAACACAATAATTCCAAAATGCAAAGAACTAGAAAGCATGAATCCCGATGTGAATGGGTACGGTTTTTTAAAATTATCTTGCATTTGTTGTGGGCTGCATGAATATTGTATTGTTACTCAGAATTAATATTTCACATTTTCCTTCGCAATGATAATAGCCATACACTGTCTTAACACTTATTTTTCTACAGTAGTCTTGCTTAGGCTGTAGGAAAATGATAATAACCATAAACTGTCTTAACACTTATTTTTCTACAGTAGAAGTGCTTAGGCTGTAGGAACATGATAATAGCCATAAACTGTCTTAACACTTATTTTTCTACAGTAGTCTTGCTTAGGCTGTAGGAAAATAAACTGTTTAACATAGCCATAAACTGTCTTAACACTTATTTTTCTACAGTAGTCTTGCTTATGTTGTAGGAACATGATAATAGCCATAAACTGCCTTAACCCTTATTTTTCTACAGTAGTAGTGCTTAGTGCTGTAGGAACATGATAATAGCCATAAACTGTCTTTAACACTTCTTTTTCTACAGTAGTAGTGCTTAGTGCTGTAGGAACATTTCAGTATCGCTTTTTGTGCACACTGTGCCGTGGGCCACGGTGGCCTGGTGATATTAGCTTTGGCATTGGAGAGTTCCATGTTCGAAACTCGAATCCACTAAATATTCGCCGTGGATGGGAACCTGGGGCACGCTCCATCTGGCATTGAACGTCAGACGTCCTCTCGCTGGTAGGAAGCGGAAGTTTGTAGCGAGACCTACCAGCTCAGGTGTCGTCCTCGTCATCTGACCATAGTTCAAAATAACGAGGTTCATTCCAAAATAGTCCTGTTGTTGCTTCAAAACGGGGACGTTAACGTAACTAAACTGAACTAAGATCTCTGTGTCATGCAAATATTTCAGCCAATGGCTTGTTTATGTTTTAAGAGCATTTCAGTGTTGTTTCTTTCTTTCTTTCTTTACGTTGCCTGGTAAAAAATGTTTCAGCAATGAATTTTATTACAGTCTATGATATGAAAATATTTCAGTTATGTTTTGGTTTCAGGCAGGAGATACTTAAAAAACATCATACTGTGTTCGGGATTGTTTTTAATTCCCATATATATATTGTGACAAAATCGTTTTGTGGGTGTACGTGAATGCAGTCCAATAAGCAGGATTAAGAAAATAAAGCTCTTTATTTTACAGGTATTCTAAGCAAAGAAACGTAACACAAGCATTAAAACAGAACTTGTAAAAATTCACAAGAGATTAATATTAAATCTCAACACAGCGCTCAAAGGTTTCCTATTAGCTCACCAGCTTGCTTGCAGATCAAAATCCAACTAACAACTCTTCTTGGCTTGAGAGCTTGCTTTTATACTTTTTCAACAGGAAGTGACGTAATCTCCAGCAAGTTCATGAAGCCAGTAGAAATAGGTTGACAGTTCGAGGTCTTTCTAGAAAATTCCTTTTGTCGCCAAGATTAGCATCTCAGGGAAACAGCTGTATATATATATATATCAATGTCATGAAAATCAATCAATGTTAAATTTAAATGGAACAAAGATGAAAGAAGATATGATTATAAAAAGAGGAAAGGTTTCCTTTTTCTATCATCATATCTTTAATCTTCATCGTTTTCTCAATGTAGATCGCTTTCATCTTTGTTTCCATCGGTATCTTAATCTTAATCGAAACTCCCCCCAACCTTAGAAGTTTGGCACAAAAGAAAGTAACTTGATATTTCTTAAACATCCGGACCCTACACGACACGTTACGTTCATTCCTTTGTCCTGTCTCCCGTTGGCTGTATCCCTCAGTCTTAGGTACGTAAAATTATTTCTAATATTTGGTATTTCATTCGAATTCTTGGTCTATCATGATGCTCGGGGTGAAGGCAATGTTTTTAGCTTTATGCATTATGATTTCTCTAATTTTTTAGCGGTTCGTATAAATTTCACTTATTTACCCCTGATGAGCATCTATACGCTTTTACCGATACACGACAGTCTTTCCATTTAAATTAAACATTGATTGATTTTCATGACATTGATATTTTCCACAAATCTTCTTGAATTGCAGCATTATTGCGCATTCGTTGTGTTTGTGTTTCATATTATCTTCCCCTTTTTGTTTATTTTCTCCTTATAAGAACTCTCGTCACTTTCTTTCCGCAGATTTTTTTCTTGACATTTTGTGTATTATGAATGTTTATGTATATATGTAATGACTTAGAAATTTTCTATCTTTAAAATAAATCCTTCTTAACGACAGTTAATTTTTAATTACTTCCACTTTCATCGTAATAAGCTTACTTTCACTTCCACTTCGAGTCACGGGTCTTTCGGGAAAATCCTTTTCTTCCACTATATAACCTTCCTGCGCATTGTTAACTGCCCTTTTTTGCTCTGACTTGAACTGCCAAGCGACACACGGCCGGTGTTGCTCGTCAGTATGATCATGGCGGGGA
>BGPR01008726.1:0-40608 GCA_013235015.1 Araneus ventricosus | reverse complement strand
TAAATTCCAATTTACTTAAACTTCGAAGTGGTACAAAAATTTTCATCTCGTACAACTTCGATTAGATATACGAGATTTTGTTTCTTAAGTAATGTGCATTTTGAAATAAATGTAAAATAACCAAAGAAATTATGAAAGTTTTTATTTTCTCTTGCCACGAATCGTGTTTCATTTTTTATATAATTTCCGTCTTGATTCAAACATTTATCACAAAGAAAAATGAGATTTTTGCCTACCTTCCTCATAGAGCTCTGGCGTCTTTGATAGAAGCCACTTATTCACATTCCTTTCCACTCCTTCATGAAGTCTAAACTCCTGCCAAACAGGAAAGTCTCCAGATCGCAAGAGAGGTGTCAGCAATGTGTCATCTCCTGTGGAGATACAACGTAAAAAATTATCACCTTCGTCGTTGTAAATAGAAAAAATGTAACAACGCTTGCTAATATTTTCTTCGTTAAGATTTCTCTCTCTTTGCTATGATAACAAGTGCATCACTTGCTGTGAAGCAGTGTTTTGCAATGAGTGTTAAGTGCAATGTCTTTTTACCTTCCTCCTAATGGATGTTAAAAATTTTAATTTTTTCTAAAGGGATAGCACATTCGTTGTAGCAGACCACTGAGATTTGTTTTCTTCCGGTGACAATAAGTACGTGGACCTATTGTATGAAGATATGTGGGATGGAAAATGTCCCCTATGGAATTGAGTTTTATATTTTCCCTAGCTAAATAATAGTGATATTTGTATATTTTGACTAGGTGTCCTTTAAAAATTGGTATTTTAATAATTATGTAATTAATAAGAATTATTCCGATGTGATAAGAATTCCCCTTTTTCGGGTGTTGTTGTTGTTACTAATCCCTCTCTGTCTAGCGGCAGCTAGACACCATCCATGAGTCCACTTATCCTCAAGAAATCGAGAGCAAGCAAAGGATCCGTCTCAAAAGTCTCCCTAGATAGGCGAAGATAAGAGAGGATGTGCTCTGGGGACGCACTCGCTACTCCACATTTTGCCCATACCGGAAAAAGTTTGTTACCGTGGCTGAAGGAGCAACTCCTCAGGTGACCGCTGACAAATCTGGACAGCGCCGTCTGGTCGGCTCTGTCACAGGCAAGGCCAATGGAGCCACCAGGACTGCTCCGCTTATACCAATCATGGGATGGAGGGACCCTCCACATCTTTAAGTCTTTGTTTTTTCTGATGGTTTTCGGGTGTATTATGTGCAATCGTGAGTCTTTATTTTCTCCACTGTCCCTTTCAGGACCTTACACCCTTTTGGGCACGCCATGTCGATGTAATTGTTTTATCTCATGATAATAACGGAAGGATAGATCTGGTAATACAATGGTCTGTGTATATTTATTACAGATTAAATTATCCCGTGTTCCCAAGAGGACCAGAATGTTATACATGGTTCTCCTATAAAATCAACGCCTTTAAAGGTGATAAGTCGTTTTTCTTTGCCTTAAATATACGCCAAACTAATGTATGGAATTTTATATATAAATATGACATGATATTTGATATATATTTTATTCTTCTGCTAATGTTGCTGGAATATTGTGGTAATCTTCGATATATAGTAATTTGGAAGAACGAGCATACAGAATATTTTGTAAAATAATTTGATAATTTCATGTTTATTATATATTGATATAGAGAATTTAAAAGTTTCTTCTTCATCTATTGTGAAAATTTTCATATTTGTCAAATAAAATTGGAAAAAAATTAAAACATTTGATAATTATTTTTTTTCGTTTTAACAATTAAAACAAATGAGAACTTAAAAGATAAAAGTATACGGCTTTATAATGTACTGTCTGGTGTTTTATAAATGTTATTATTAGATTAATCTTCATCAATGGCGAAACTATGCGGAATTCCTTAATACAAAGTGAAGTTTGTTTACGCATGCAAAATGAATGTTCTTAAGAATATTGCCTTAAGTAATAAATTTGCATTGTTTATTGATAAAACTACGTCTTTTTTAGGGTCATGGAAGCACCACTTTGTATAGCTAGGAATGTTGAATATAATTGAATCTAAACAGCGAAAGGTCGTTATAATTTTTTTCGAACTCCTGAATTTTAAAAAAGTAAGGCTTCGCAAGGTGCCTTACTGTTGCCATGAGTTGTAGAAAAAACCATGCTTACATATTGTGTTATGTTATCTAATTTTTTTGCAAAAAATTCTATTTTTTGCAATTAAAATTGATATAAAACTATGTTACCGAGTTTGTACAAACCGTTTCCGAAATATTAAAATTTCGTATATAAAAAATTACATTTAAATTATTACCTTCTTTCATTACACCTTCTTATTGCCTACCGGACGCCAATGCCAAAACACGTGATTGTTGCTAAGGTATATAATGTATTGAATAATGCAAATATACAATATATATCTGGGAAATTAAAAAAAATCTGTGAATAACTTTGTCAAAATAACAATTTGTTCAACTTTTAAGAAGTTAACCTTTCAAGATGACCGCTTTATCGTATTGTTTACCTAAGAGACAGCTGTATTGCTTTTTGCATTCGCGACTGGACATCCGTTAACGATATGAGAGGCAACCTACTAACCTCACCAAAAATAGAATTACATATATACGAAATAGCCGTTTTACCTGCGACTCCGCACGCGTTATCTGTTCTAAAAATATGAAAGAAAAAGAAAAACGCATATGATTCAACTGGGTTCCTACTTATATCCGTTACACCCCTCTTAGCTTCTGAACGGTGAAATCTTGTCATAACTTTTGTGTCTATGTATAGTAAAAAGACTATGCGCTTCTCGATGAGGCAACTCACAACGCCACCTGTTGGTAAATTTTAGAATAAGCGGTCCTATCTCGTAAACGGTAAAAGATACGAGAAAAAATCAATAAGAAAGTTGTAGAGCACTCTCGATTTAGTACGAAAAGATACGTTGAGCACATTAATACTTAAAACTGAAGGCAAAAAATGAACATTTGTTTGATCACGATTTCGAAAATTATCATGTCATAAAGAGTGGAAGAAAGAACTGAGGCACGTCCCTGCCTTCTGGATCATTTATTTTTATTGCTCAAAATGCCCTCCGTTAGCCACTATTCACATTTGCACTCTGGACTGGATTTTTCGCTCTACTCGCGTTTCACGACGTCATAGTGTTGAAAATCACAATCAAACGAAAGTTAATTTTTTACATTCTTTTTTGAGTATTAATTTGCGCAAGGTATCTTTCTTACTAAATCGAGAGTGTTCTACAACTTTCTAATTTACTTTTTTCTTGTATCTTTCACCGTTTACGAGATAGAACCATTAATTCCAAAATTTGCTGATAGATGGCGTTGTTCGTTGTCTCTTCGAGTAGCGCATAGCCTTTTCATATACCTAAACACCAACTTTATGGCCTAAGCTGTCACTGTTTGGAAGTTTAGGGGAGGGACGGATACAAGTGGGAACCTCAACCATATAGTTTTCTAATATTAATATACAACCCCTGTTTTAGTACCCTCAGTCCTAACTAATAATACCTACTTAATTAATAATTTAAAGGTTTCCAATAAGCGAAATTGTTTGCCTCACCGTTTGGAGCATGTATGTAAAGGTTGCTTGGAGTTTTTATTCCTCAACATGCCATGGGATAAACAAACATGATATCTGCAGATTTGTTTGCAATCGTACACTCAACCCAAATTATAAGTTTGCAATTTTTTGGACAATCGCCTTATCAGACCGTTTGCTTGTATTACATATATGATTGTCAGTGTGAGCTAAGACCAGAGATAACTATAATAGAGAATGTGCTATGGGAATTTAATTCGCACGAGGAGAGTTCTTGTTCCCTTGCTTTTTGATACACCTACTATTCTTCTTCTTCTGCACCCGTGAGAGTTCTTGTTCCCTTGCTTTTTGATACACCTACTCTTCATCTTCATCTGCACCCGTAAGAGTTCTTGTTCCCTTGCTTTTTGATACACCTACTTTTCATCTATGGAAGTGCAAAACCAAATCGTATTTCATTAAAAATTTGGTTGATATTCACTTGCCTGTACAATTTCATATCTCAAACGGGCACCAAGGTTGTCAATGCCAAAACACAGGATGGCTACTTATGTGTTTATTATAATCTCTGTAGTCATTATCTAATCTTTGAAATTAAAAGAATGTCGTTTTCTAATGCAGTTACGATAACTCCAGTTTTTAAAAAGCCAAAAAGTATCCAATACGTGAAACTGTACCGATAAATGAAACCAAATCACAATTTCATTTCATTTATTTTTTCTTTTTTATAATTCGCAATTTTTCATTGGACTTGAAGGACTTACATTTAATATTATTACATATACGGTTATAAAGAACACTTGAGTTACATTGTTCGTTACTTGCAAGAAGGAAACTTGCTGTACTGCAATGAATTGAGATTTTTCGTTGGATGGCAGATTGAAAACTTGAAACATGAAACACGAATTTAAAACACAAAAAATAATTTATATAGGCCATAACTATAAAAATTCAATAATATTAAATAAATAAACGTTTTTCTGTTTTAATTTTCCTTTTTCCATTGGACTTTAAAGACGTACATTGAAATTACCGATCGCAATAGAAGTACAATTGAAATACACCATCTGTCACTTATTTCTTTGGAAATTGTTGTTCAGAAAGGACTTGAAATTACTTCTAAACGATACAGTCTATTTAACCCTGTAAATTTTGTATTATTAAATTCAGGCTTATTCCGTAAACTTCGACAGACTATTCATTTTACTGTGCATTAATTACTGTGACAGAATTACGACATGGAATGATTAGGAACCTTGCATATAAGGGAAGCTACGCGAGAACACCTTGGCAATCATATCTGTCCAGTAGAATTTTCATGAATGGCAGGTATTCGCAAACGACCTTGCTATGGTGTGAATTGTGGACAATAATTTTAATTCCTTTTGTCATAGTCTGAAGTTTTTTTTTTTTTTACTTTTTCAAAGTAGCATATAGCCTAGTTGTAAGGTGTTGACTGTGGGGTGAAGAGTATACGTTCGAAAACAGATTTCCGCCATTTATGGGCCTATTGCACGTTAAATCATACATAGTGTGCAAATGTTCTCTCTTTGACGTAGTAAGAAATTTTTAACCCTCTGAGCGGTTAGCTATTTTAATCTACTTGCTTTAAGCCTTAAAAATTTGCTTTTAAAGTTAGGTAAATTGATTGAGGCATTTGAAATCAATGGAATAAATGATGGTGCTTCTTAAAGCATATATGCGACAATAGCAAATGGAATATTGTAACCAACTTATAAAACTAGTCAATCTAACAAAGCAAATAATCAAATGACTTTGAAGATTATATATTTCTAAGAAACCCAAGAATTACCGACAATGATGTTCTGCCAATTAATAATAACAATATTTCTATATGGATTGAAAGCTATACATTGGAATCAGGCATTGTACAGTGTGTATCACTGGTATAAATAAAAGTAGCATTTCTGCTCTGACGTGAAATTTCTGGCATTATTAAATAATTTTTAATAAATAAAACTACTGCAAAATATTTACCATCAATTATTCTGTTGTAACATCTGATTCTTTTAAATTTCCTTTACCTCCCGACTTTTCCCCAAATCAAGAATTTTGTCAGCCGGATTTTGACACTTCGACCATCTACGCAATAATGAATGTAAGACATATTTTCTGCTAGTTGGACACAATTCGTATGACGTCGAAACTCAGCATATCATCTATCATCTACATCTGTATATTTCTCACACAAAGCTGTGACATCATGTACTATTTCCTCCTGCAATAATAACCGAAACTATATTGGCTTAATGCATCTGAAGGTTATCAAATGAGTCTCTTTTTATCAGTGTTCAGAATAATATATTTAAATGTCTGCATTCTTAAATATTATTAAAACTAGAAAATCATCCATCATGGTTTGACGGCTGCAAATTGCCTCTTCATTCGAGAGATTTCCCTTCAAATTTGATGTGTTTAAATAGATATATATGGAGATAAATATTTAACATTGATTGAAAACAAAAAAATAAGCATATGTTTTATGACAGGAAATATTTCGTTTATTTACATATTATTTAAATATTTCTTTAAGCAAAAAACCTCTCGGTAAACAACATTCCGTGTGAAGTATTTTTTGTTGTTTAATAATTTTCCTTGTACTTCAGATCTCTTTGTGTAAATTTTAACGTGATTGGGAATCCTAGACCTTGAAAGTGCAACAGAGAGCTATCCATGTGAAATGACAGACTCATCGAGGTACATTCCAACATGATAAAGTTTACACCTGCGATTTGTTGATAGTCATCGTGTAAGCTGGAATTAACGGGAACTGGCGGCGGTTGAGAACGAATGGTAGAGTCACGTCACAGGTGGCTAATTTAATTCTTGGCAAGAAACCAACACCGCCACGATTGCATTCAGATACAATTTGGGGTCCAAACTATATCACGCGCATGATATACCACTGACGTAATTTACTACTTTCTATTAAAAAACGGAAGTTAATTTGAATTATAAGATTGATATAATTTAAAATTTCTCGAGATCTATTGATCATAGCGAGACAAAGTTTATATCAATCGATAGAAAATTTTATTTCACTATTTTAGAGTTATTAAATTTGAAATTAGAACGACAATTACTCTTTTAAATTTAAAATTACTGATATTTAGGTTCTCTAACAATGAAATAATGCTATTTAACGCCTCGCAGTGCTATGGCGCGAGTTTTATTGTTGGTGACGTCAGAGCGTTACCGGAGGATCTGGGTTAATATATTAGTAACTACAATTCAATATATACTTTTATAAGTATTAAGGAAACTCCAATTAATCTTTTTATTTTTACATTGTTCACAAATTTAAAAACCAATGCCTACGTTTATGAATATTAGTAATATTACAAACAAATGGCCCACCATTATTAAAATGATTCAAATGTACTGATGGTGACAAACTCGTAACTGGATTGCTAATATTTAAATCATTAATAAGGATCAAACTAAATAAAAAAATAATAACAATAAAACGAAAAAAAAGACCCTTCCTGAGAAATTGTAAGAAATTAGCACTACGCGGTTTTAAATAACTACCTGAAAACAAAATTACAAACAAACAGACGAAATACCAAAGGCGATTTGAATCAGTACTTCGCACCCCTAGTTCAAAATTATAGATAGATAATAAAAGCCAGATACTTCTAAACAGATATATTTAGGAAACTAACAATATTTTATCATAACCTGACCTTTAGACATGAAAAATTAAAAACACAGTTTTTCATACTTGTGATAATTTTCGTTCTCTGTACTTAAAAATGCGGAAAAAGAATCCGAATTTTATTTTTCAATACTAGCTTTCGAATCCTTAAAGTTATGAAGATGGGTCCAAATAATAAATTTACTATTCTTTGATGAAATTATTGTTTACAAAATCTTCATCTGGGAGAAACAATATTGAAATTCCAAGTTAAAACTACAGTCTGTTTAACGGTGCAAAATATGTCTTATGAAATTTTGCCTCACATAACAATGAACTTCTATAGCTTCTTCTTGTAACTAGGTACTTTTACAGACAACTGCTTTATTAAAACCATAAAATTACAACTTGAAATATCTAGGAAAAATTAATATAATTGAAGCTGGGAGACAATTCAACGTTCCAACATACTTTGAGAAAGTATATTTTATAAACGGCAGGGCTTTTCCCAAAAACTTCCTGCTGTCAACAATTAAAGAAAACGTGTTTCATTTAATTTATGATGAAATTAAATTGTTTTTAAAGGTTTTTTTCCATAATAGCATTCATGCAGATGTTACACTTCGTAAACAGGGTATTAAATAAACACACTGAAATGTGTGTGTATATATATATGTAAAAAATCAACACTTTCCAAATTTTAAAAAATTCTACTCAAAATTTAATTCGTAAAATTATTTCTACTTAATCTCTAACACACAATTAACTGTCACTTTAAGTTTCTGAAATCAAGTTTTAACAGCTCAAACGCTCGGGAATTCCCCTCTTTTACAATACTACTTAATCTCACTGCGATGGTGCAACTTCCTCTTTTTAAATTTCTGTAACCTTCCTACCAGACGCCCGCTTCGGCGTGGCTTGTTTCTTCGTCGCCGGTGACTGTGTTTCGCGGCTCTTAATACTTTAAGTATGGCTTGATATTACTATTAATTATCCCCAAATCAGCTAAAACCTATAAATCAAATAAAGAAACTGCTCAGCGTTCGGCAACGACTGCTGTCTTCTTTGCAATTGCACTTTTATACCACACAGAAACCATAATGTTTTATATATAGATATAAATAATTGTATTACATTT
This sequence comes from Araneus ventricosus, assembly GCA_013235015.1. Lineage (NCBI taxonomy): Eukaryota > Metazoa > Arthropoda > Arachnida > Araneae > Araneidae > Araneus > Araneus ventricosus. Next base: position 32,266 of record BGPR01008726.1, on the reverse strand, counting down.
TTCAACTGTTTTGAGATTTTTAATATAGGTATCTTACTAATTTAACATCAATAATTAATTATATTGTTTGGTCAATTATGCTGTTTCATAGTTGGAAATCTAGTTTTGGCAATCTGTGATGTCAAGCTAAGTGGCGGTATATATTAAAAATGTTGAATTCTGGTAAGGATAAGTAGAGACACTGAATATTTAATGTTTAATGAATAGTATGGATATTTAATTGAATGATATATTTATTGTTTTTAGTGCAATATAAAAGTGCAATATATTGCTGTATTACATATTTTTATTTTGAATTTTAGTGCTTTCTATAAAGTTATGTTTTATTGTTATGGTTAGTTTAAGATTTTTCTTTTCAAATTCTTTCATTTTAGGGTAAATTACCCTGTTTGTTTTTTCAACAACTTTAGTAACAGGGATGGTTTGTACAGCAAAATTAATTTAACCTGGCTAAAGCTTGTCCAAAGCCAAGCTGCTATATTAATTGTTGAAAACTCCATATGCTTGGATTGCCTTTTTCAATATTATTAATAACAATTATAATACTATGAAGTTTTTTTACATGTTGACACATAAATGTTTAAACTAAATTTTATGTTCATGGTATCTATAGTATTTTCAATTCTTTAGATTTGTTTTAAATTTGGTTGTATTGTTCAAATAATGATTTTTTAGTATAGGATTTGCTTCTTGATATGTTTGCTTTGTTACTTTGTTTCTGTATGATCATATATAATAAGTTATATTTCGATTTATATTAATATATGTATATATATATATATATATATATATATAAAGGTGGCCCTTATTTTTCAACTTTTTTTATGTATCACCCCCTCATTTTTTTTCTAACTGGCCTAAAACTAATACTATAAGAAATACGGATCATTCCCGGAACCGGAGGCTGTGAATGTCGCCTTTTCTTTAAAAATTACTGTTTTTCCACAAATTTAACAGAAAAAATTAAATAAGATTTTATGCACTTTAATAAATTAAATAATTTCAAATATACACTAAAACATAGTTTTAAATAACCCATTAACACGTAGAATTCACGATAGGGGTCGCAGTGCACGCAGCATCGGCAGTTCTGGTAGTCGGTAACACGTGTAGTTATTGCGTCTATTCAGTATTGCGTCGTCTTCCAAATGGAGAGGTAGCACGTGGTTTGTTATAAATGGTGCCAAAGGGTAAACTTCGCAACCGTATATATCTGATTGAAAGAGAAACAAATCAAACATTAGGTAGCAAATTACCTTCTAATAAACAAGTAATGCAAGTGCTATTTTATAGTATGAGATGCGTAAAATTAAGTCTCCGTGAAAGTGCTCGTTTAGCAATTTCTGAAACTGTAATTTTTTGCCAAAAAGCACGAATACCATTTAGAGAACCTCAACACTGCATTTGAGTCAAATATTAACATGCGCACTTAATTGCCTATCGTATATCGTTAGATTAAATGAAAATGGAAATTTTCAAGGCATCTGCCGCCAAAAAAGCTCAGTGTTCCACAGCTATCCTTGCGACGGGATAAATACTTCGTAATGACGAATATAATTTTTTGGATATGTTTAATATAGTAACAGTTATAATTAACAAAATTTAACAAAGATATTAACTATAAATTAATTAAATTAATTAGTCATAAATTAATTAAAACTCTTTTGTATTATATAGTAAAGCGCATATGCAGCTATTTCTAATATAATACAGAAACAAATAAAATAAATATAAAACAAAGTAAAAAAAGAAAGAATATAGATAAGAAAACTAGTAAAGTTAGATAAGAAAAACTGTTGCGTTGAGCACGCAAAAAGGTGTATTGTTATCGTTATTGTTTAAATCTTTTGTTTCTTATCTATGCTCTTTCTTATTTTACTTTTATATTTATATTATTTAAGATAGTAACTCATATATTTCTGTTGATAGCTAAAGCAACTTTTTATGTGGTTGAATAACCGTTAATTTCTTCCAAAAGTTTCTTACATCCTGAACAACAGTAATGCATTTTTTTAAACCTAGTGTATGATTAATTTTATTTATTGTCAATAAGTAAAGGCAGAAATAAGTAACAACACGCGTAATCTGTGTTATTCTCATAGCTAATTTTACAATGACTTAAAAATAGAAGAGATAATTGCTGTTTATTCACGGAAATCTGTGACAGGAAAATGCTTCGTCAAACAAGACAAGTAACAATTTTTAATGTAGATTGATTTAAAAACTAGAAAAACTAACTTCGTCGCATTTCTCTATTGTGAAAATTTTGTATTCGTCTCTTGAAAATTGAGAAAAAAATGGACTATTTTTAAAGCTTTTTAAAAAATTTCAGTCCTTGAAAGGAAATCTGAAATTGAAACAATAGAACCATAAGGCAATTTAATAAACTTTCTATTGTTTCATGGAAGCAAATTTCACATTATTGTTCATCTGGGAAGAACAAAGAAGAATAATTAAAATCTATGTTTGCTTACCCCCAACGAAAAATGTTTCATTATACTTAGCGCCGTAAAGTTAACTTTGATATTTTACTGACAGCATTAAGTATTTATTAGGTAGATGGCATTACCACTTGGAATTATAAGAATATTTGAATATAATTGAATCTACGCTTTACTTGACCAATCTGAAAGAGGACTTAATCTTTCATGGAATGCAGGGGTTTGCAAAAAGCCTTGCTAATTGCAGAGATAATTAATTTTCTTTAAAATTTATTTTTCTTTTCTTCGTCCTTGCGGGAATAACAGATTGTGAACTTTGCAAATGGGTTAGTATGTATCAAGTTCTAGATGCTCATAAAGTGTTCTTCCCTCAAGACGGTTATAATAAGTAGACCTGCGATTACTTTCTAACATTAGTTTCCTTAGGTTTTTGTATTTATTCACTGTTGAACAATAGATTTACAACAGTTGCTGCTGTTCATTTTCGGCACGTAATGACGTGCCATACAGCAGTCCAGAACTCCTGCAATTAATAAGAAAAATATCTGAAATGTTGGTACTAGGAACAAATGATATTTATTGCATTTTGTAATGTATAATTCAAAAAGTCTATCAAATAAAATTGAAATAAATAGGTAAAGTCGCGAAAAAAAAAGAACCACACAAGCATTTTTCTTCCATCTTGCATCGAACATTAAAGCAAATAGTACCCATTTTAAGAAAATATCATCTTCTTAACTATTCCAGGTATAAAAATTTTATAAGGGGTCGTCTACATATATATATAATTGCACAAACTTCAAACTTTCCAATTGCAATGCACATCTTTATTAATGGACTTCAAAACTGCATCAAAATTTATGCTCGGATACAAAATTTCATTATTCTAGGCCTATTTGTTTCGAAGTTAAAAGCAAATAAAATGTTCAATCTCTATTGTTAAAGTAAATTTTGAATTTTTATAGATATCTTGAGATATATTATAGTTATTGGCACAGAACTTTTTGCATGTAATAGTATGAAGTATTATACATGTACTGCACTTTGTCTTTTGATTTTAAAATAATTTTGAGCACACGAAGCATTTTATCAAATTTGATGCTGAAAACATTTTGAAAGCAAATACTCGAAATTCTAACATTAATCAATGTAGAATGCTATTTTATAAGACCAAGCTGAATTGCAGCTAATTGTTATGTGTTGTTTTAAAGTTAAATTAAATTTTTACTTTCGATGTACATCGATGCTCTTAGTGGGACATCCATATGTTTCAAGAAGATAAAATCTTTCTTTCCTTTAGTCTTGTTATACCAAATGTGGAGACGACCGTCTTATATCGAGAACGCAAAATGTATAATATGTACCGATCTGTTCATAGTATATTAATCAAAGTTATTTCTTGGTGTATTTTGTCATGAAAAATGGTCATGTCATCCAGAGTAGGTGTTTGCATATAAAATTTTGATGATAGTGAAATTTTACTAAGTGCATGACCCCTTATGGAATTTTCAACCATTAAACCTTTTAATATACGTTATTTCCTTTAAAATGATACCATTTGTTTTAATAAAAGATCAGCGGCGACAGAAAATGCTGATAGTTTTCTTTAGTCGACTGTGCATACGCATTTCAATTTTATTGGCACAAAATGTTTTGGATGTATTAGTATACATATTCTGCACTTATACCTTTTATTTTAAAATAATTTTGAACACACGAAGCATTTTATCTAATTTGCTGTTGAAAACTTTTTGTACAGCAAATACACGAAATTCTAAAAGTAATGGATGAAGAAGGCTATTTTATTAGCCCTTACCAAATTCCAGGTAATTAGTACGAGTGGTTTTTAAGTTCCGTTAAATTTTTATTTTCGTCGTAAGACGATGCTCTTAGGAGGACATCAACATATTTAATAACACATTTCTTTCATTTAGTATTGCTATACTAAATATGGAGACGATCATCTTATATCGATAATACAAAATTTCGAATATATACTGATACATTCATGGTATAACAACCAAATTTGATTTCTTGAAGTATTTCTTCATGAGAAATGTATTTATGTCATCAAAGATAGGTGTTGGTATTGAAAATTTTGAAGTTATTGTAATTTTACTTAAGTAGATGACCCCTTACGGAGTTTCAAACCATAAAATCTTTTAGTATACATTATTTCCTGTAAAAATATACCATTTGTTTTAATATACGATGTGTTACAACAGAAAATTCTGATTTATTTCTTCCGTCGACTGCAGACCCACATTTCATTATCTAAGATAAAAAATGGATATCAGTAGAATAAATTAGGCAATTTATCTATTGTTAGTGAAATTCGAAATTAGCAATATCATTTGATACCACAATAGTTAGCGAGGACAGATCAGTGTTTTAGACGACTGCACAAATACTAGGTATTCACGAGATTATTTTTTCGAATATGTTCAACGTTGTCACTCATATATTCCTTTATTATTTGATGAAATGTTTCTTGTTGATTGCATAATCGTTTAGTTTTTTTCAATTTGAAAATGATGATGATGCATTTTTTCACACTTCTGTTTATGATGCATAGTTTGATAGTTAATGAGGGAAAGCAAACATGGTTAACATTACGAGATGAAAATATTAATTAGAGATCTAATTTTTACTGGCTTATGAGAGGAGGGACTATAATGCTGTTAAGGCACCAAAATGGTCGGCCTTATAGGATTCGTAAGAGTCTCCTTTGGTATATAATTATTTTGACTTAACAAAAAATGGCTGTCGTGCGATATATTATCATTCTTAAGTTATTGAGGAAATAAAGTTATAATTTCAATAAATATTTAATTAATTGAAATTTTAGAGAGCCCTCTGTAAGCCCTACTACTATGTGCCAAATTTAGTAGCTTCAGCACAGCGATCTCCTCTGTGGACTGTTGTCTGAAATGCTTAGAGCTTTTCGTTGAGTTTTATACGATTTTTATATCACGCAATATACAAAAAGTATGTAAGCCATCATAAAATCCCTGCAAAGTAAGGAAACCTACTGAGTATCGCCCACTTTCGAAATATTCGCGAAATACGTAGCAGTAATGACCGGGTAAAGATGCGTTCTCTTTCAACTTTAATGTCGGGTATGCCTCCTGCTTGCATACATATTTTTTGTAACAAAGTCTCGACCAAATTCTTGATTCGAATTTAATATAAATAATTTTGAAGTCAGTAAAAGCTTTAAATTTGTAAGAATTTCAAATTATTGATTTCATTTCATGATGGTGACCGATTTATTGTGCCAATGCTTGTCGAGTTTCATACCGATAAAAAAATTGAGTCATTTCTACTATGATGAAACATGTAATTTTTTTAATACTAATAAAAGCAGGAACTTGTGTAATACCTCCTTTCGAAGAAAATGGCGAAAACTTTAAGGATTGCGATAAAGAATTTTTTGAGACCCGAGGTCTACAGGTAAAAAAACTACTGGTAATGACTATAAAAATCGCTATTTCTTTATTCTTAATAAGTTGTCAGAATTTTTTCTTATACATTTTATTCGAATAATGAATCTCGCAGTTACGCTGAGGGAATTTGTTTTTATTCGAGTTTATTCATGTAACAAAATAGATATGTGCAACAATTATTTAATGAATTTATGTTTCTAAGGTCAGAGCACTGCGTGGGAGATAATTACTTGAGTCTAATGATGCTATTCATAGGAAATTTCAATTGCCAAGCTTGAGAAACTTGAGAATTTAGATCTCGTTCCAACCCACCAAGTTGTATTATAATTAATCCCAACTCTAGTTTATTCTCATAAACTACTGCTACTCTTCCAGTGCAGTAATTGGAGCTGTGGTTTTAAAGTAGATGTTTTAAATACGCCTTTCAGTATTTTATACGAAAGCGAGTTATGATTTAAGGATAGCTTTATTTGCAGGTACTGTACCTGCGAATAAAACGTTCTTTGCAGGTACAGTGCTCCAACATCGGGTTCTTATCCCATCACCCTAATTAAGTAGCACCGGGCGCGGTCAATACTTGGGATGGTGACCGCCTGAGGGAAAACTGCGAGCTTTTGGTTTCCTTTCTGAGTTCTTGACTCATAGACTTAGTTATTCCAGATCAAGTGGAATTAGTTTCAACGATTAAAATATCTGCGGATAAAATGTTATTTACTGTTTTGAATAAATAATGAGCGGTCGTGATTTTTTTCTCTAATCTTAATAATTTAAAAAAGATGTTTAAATATAATTCTAGACCTTATTTCTCATTGTTGGACTTCCATTCAAACCTTTTCTTCATTTCTACAAATAATTATTAGTTTGATTGTAATCCATTGTTAAAAACTGAAGTAGAGAGATGCTGTTTATTATCGAAATCTACCTATTTTTGGATTATGGGATTATAAGGTACTGTATCTTTGGATGAAACGTTATTTATTAGGCAGTGTACATTCTGTCCAAATTATTTTTCATCTATAGGAGTAATTGAAGAGACCTCGAAGCAAATATTCATACATTTTTTAATTTAAATCACATGCAAGCATTAATTTAGTGGAAAAGGAGTAAGAATATAGTTATTTAAAATATGTTTGAAAAAAATAAAAAGGTTTGGAAAACAAAGAGTAAAATCAAATAAAAAATTTAATTTATGGTCATCTCTTTTAAAAATGAATAAGGAAATTTCAAATTCTTAAACAGATGTGTTTACGTTTGCGAGTACAAAACGAAAAAAGCCTGTCCAGATTCAATCCCATGACCTTTCGGTTTGTACGCAAGCATTTACGACCATGCCACTCAGCCGTGATTTGATGAGGAACTGGGTCGTTTAGTTTCCTTCATTAGCTCTTCAACCTTTGTTAATTTTTTTAACAACGGTTAATTCTGCATTTTCTTCAATGTAAATTTGCATTTTTTAAATGGATTATAGCAGATTCAGACTACTGACTTTGGGGATTCCGTAAACTGCAAAGGGAAGTTTAAAATTTCGTAAGACATCTTTTGGGTCTTTGGAGCTCATTAGGATCTGAAATTTGTTTTCTATTGATAATTTGCCATGTGGTTTAATTTTACGACCGCAAAAAATAAGTAAATATATTTTTTCTACCAAATTCAATCAAATTAATTAGAAATCAGCTCTCAAGACCAGGTTAAATGTGAAATAATAACGTCGCATGTCTCCGATGAGAAACTGAAAATTCTCACAAAGTACCATTAATATTTCTTTTAATAATCTTATAAACAATGAAAGAACATTTCAAGTACAAAAAGAACATTTTTAAACTTCTACAGAAGCATATTGAATTTGACAAAACCTGCAAGTAACGTTTTATCTGTAGGTACAGTGTACCTGCAAATAATGCTTTATTCGCAGGTACAATACCTGCAAATAATCACTTCCATGATTTTAATACTATCAATACATGTCATTGTATTTTAAAAACGTGAATTAATAGGGGAAATGAAATTAAGACATGAAATAAACGTTTTATCGATTTTATGAATGAGAATTTATTTTCTGCTCTGAACTCATATTTTTTGTGGTACATCAGGTCATATATGTAAAATGAATTAAGCATGATAAACATATTTTAACTATAAAACAGAGATTAATTTGATGTCATTAAATAAACAAAAGTGTATGCTTATAGATGAACAAATGCAAGGGAATTTCTGATTTTCAATTAATCACTAAGTATAGGTTAGTAAGAATTAAAGTTATTCCAATGAGAAGGCCCTAAAGCCTGTTCTAAGAATGCAAAAGTATCATAATTTTGATAATTTGTTGTACAATAGTCCAGTCAACGAAGGGTTTGAGAAAACATTAATTCATATAGTTTTAAAAATTGGTACACATGTTCGTGAGAGGCTTCTGATGAACATACTAAAAGTCCCCGGTCCTGGAGGGGGGGAGCTCGCGTTGTAATCTTGGATTTAATCACTTTTTTTTCCTGAATATCTCAAAAACTGTTTACTTTTCGAATTACAATTGATTTAACAAATTAAAAAGCTTGAAATTCCCTACAAATAAATACTTTGATTTTCCTTCCAGCTTTAATCCCAGATAATGTTTCTTAAAAGTTGCTCCCATCTTGGTTTTGCTCCCTCTTTTTCAGCATTTTTTTTTTTGTTTTAGTTTTTCGCCGAGCTCAATAATGGAATTTTTCAGACATTATCACGTACATATTTTATATTACCGTTTTTTCGAAAACTTAAGAGTGATATTCTTCTTTTATATAAAAGGGGAACAAAAAATTAACATAAAGAACATGATAGACAAGATTAACATAATAAAAAATATAACAGACAAAATAAATATTATTTTCCATGCTTACAGTCATGAGGACATTAGAGGTACGACAAGTTCTGAAGTTAACCTGAATTCATACCTCTTGATTAAAACGTGAAAAGGAGCTACATAAAACCTACGATCCTAGTTAGCGAACAGTTTACAGACGAAATAAAAGGAATTTCACCTCAATAGGAATAGCCGTTTCACATGAATTCCATCTTTCATGCTCTTCACATTAGTATATTATAGTTTTCGCCCTATTTGAAGTAATTATCTCCTGAGTACTTATATATATATATATATATATATATATATATATATATATATATATATATATATATATATATATATATATATATATATATATATATATATATATATATTAAAAAAACATTTATGCGTAGTTGAAAATGGAAAATAGGGATTTTTTTCTTTCTTAATATGTCTGAATTGGCTTCTTTCCCCTACTAGAAAAAAGAGATTCCTGTCTCGGCCTCTTCTTTTTTTCTGCCTTTCTATTCATCTTCTGAGAATATAGATGGCGCCAGGGAGACTAGTGTTTAACGTTTTGCTTTTTCTCGATAGCGCGGGCAAATTTTATAATCTGGCTTGTTTCATCATGGGGTAAGTTTTTGATTTTACCTTATGAAAGCTTATTTATTAAGCTTGATAGCTAATATTTTGTTCGTCTTATTAGCGTTTTTAATATTATTTCCTTTTTCTTTTGATGTTTGTACTTGTGGATTTGCTACCTGGGTTTCTTTGTCTGGGGGGTTCGGGCTATGAGAAGCTCTGTATTAGCCTAAGGATTGCTTCTTACAGAAAATTAGCCAAATATTCTTCTGAATCCATTTCGAATAGTTCTTAGCCCTTGAAAAAGTGAACTAGAATGGATTCCTTGTTTTGTTTTTTGCTTTTCGTTTACTTCAAATTACTCTAGGATTGCTTGTATTACCTTCCTTTTTTAATTTTGGCTTTATTTGTATATCTGTCTATTGTTCTCTGTTTTTTGTTTTGCTGCTGCAATGGCGCGCGTCTTAAACATTGTCGTAATTTTTCTAACTTCATTTTTTTTTACAATAAAACTCTTTTGTTCTTTTAATTTTATTGTATGATAATTAAAATATTTCTTCATGTTCCATTTTTAAATTTTGCTTCCTTTAAAAAAATTTTTTTTACAATTTTTTTTTAAATTTGCTATATTTTTTCTTGTTGATTGTTTGCATACTACTAAGCACTTCTTACATTCTGTCATCTCTGTAATACATCTGAATGAAAGATCATATTTTAAACACAGCAGAGATCTAACTTCAAAAAGTAACATATTCCATTGGCTCCCATACTTACAGTGATTTTATCGCCGCATTCCTGTGACGAGTTGTACTTGACCAGTTCAAAGAAAAACAAGAGGATTTTTAAACGAGAAAGGCGATCTAACTTGGTTTGCTGAACACATTCCAGAAGGCTCAATAGGATAATCGTGTTATTTGGAAATAAAATACAAACAAAATCGGGATTGAACCGCAGTGTTTCGTGCATTCAGAAATTTTCATGCATTTTATATATTAATGACAACAATATCAAGAGTTTTTGAATTTTTCTCACCTCGCTTCCATTTTCCAGTCTGTCAGCATTGTGTTAACCCTCTGATTCCTAAGAAATTTGAATAGAGGAACCTCACAATACGGGACCGCCCGATTTCCTCTTTCAAAGATAAGGGAAATTCACTTCCCCTCTCAAAAACCACAATGACAGATGGCACTGTCCGAATTCTAAGAAACTCAAACTTTTTCCCTAACCATCTGGGCGAGTCACTCTAACGAAGAAAGTGCGAGCAGCAGTGTTTAAATCAATCACTATTACGAAAATGCGCCGGTGGAAATTTCGCAGTGATATTTGAACGTTTTGGACGGCCGCCGTCTTGTGCTTGAAGGGACGTTTGTGACGTTCCCGTATCGAAAGAGTAAAGAGCGTTCTTGTCAGAAATACATATTGAAGGCGTTTTTCTTTACATTCACGGAATAATAATCTATATTATTCAGTTATAATCGTAGAATTAGTCACAAATCTAATAATTCTGTTAATGCTGTTATGGAATAATCGTAAAGCATCAAAATTGCGTGAATGCTTTTATTTTGGATATCTTTCTTAAGTCTTGTCCGAATTTTTTCCTTTACAATTACTCCTAATTTTGATTCCTCTACTTCGGTTACTTTCGGTGTAGGCATTCTTTCATTTAATAAAATAGCTTTATATTTATTCTATCCAAAAAATAATATAAGAATATTATGTTTCCAGGTTAAAAGAACTGAGGGGAAGATAAGCGCAATTCCAATTATTCAGTTGCACAGTTTCTCTGCCATCGCGTTCCCAAAGGAAGAGTTTTACTATTGCATCATACGCGCGGGCCACAAAGAAAATACTATTGGCTTTTCTGCATGAAGTGTTCCTTAAATTTCTTATTATTGTAAATTAAGTAGGAGAGGCGACATCAATACGATTAATTTTAATAGGTTATTAATTAGGACAGGCTGAGTCTCTTCGACACTTCAACTGTTTCAAAACAGCATGAGATTCGAGTGCAATTTTATGTTTTTGTTATTACTTTGTTGTGGAATAAAATAATTGTTTGATGGGTTTATTTCAGATCTTTTTCCAATTTTTAAAATTTCAATTGATAACGCATATTTCACTTTGAATACAGTTTTTTTAAAATTCTAGATGTTAAAAAGGCAATGAGTTTTCAGTATAACTTGCTGTGATGTGCAATGGAAGCAGATTCTGATATAATATTATATATCGCTGTTTTTTAAAAAAGTGCATTAATATATACAATTTTTAAAAAAATAAGACGTGCATTACATGTTGTAGGAATGAAAGTACTGTTTTTCTATGAACTGAGATTCTTGGGTATATCAGATAAAAGATAAACAAATGCGAAAAGAATTAAACATACATTCTATCATTGTAAAAAATATATGAAATCATTAAATAAATGAATTAATGAAATTAATTAATTCATGCATTAAGAAGCAAAAGTTTTTGATTATTAAATAAAGGCACGAATGACAATTTCTAAATATCGATTAAACACTAAATACCGGATTGTTTTAATAAATATTCATCTAAGGTTCCAAATGAAATTAAATATCACTGGTATGTAGTAAAAGTGATGTACTCTGTGGAAACTAAAAAAAAAATGATAAAAATGAAAAAAAGAGAAAAGAAGAAGATAGAAAAGAGAAAAGTAGAAGATACAAAAGAGAAAAATTCAATTTTTCAAGAATACTAAGTGGCGCTGGTACAATATCTAAGGTAATTTTTGCACGTCTATTTGTATTATTTCTGAAGAAAATAGATAGTTGATTTGATTTTCATTTTGTTTAACTAAAAAACTACTAAAATTCACTTCTGCATGTAGGGTCTTTTTTTCCTTCAAATTAACCCTTTCCAGTCAGAAAGTTTCACCACCTCACACTACTTTTTCTCATTTGCATAGAGAGAATAACATGTATTACATTTGAGGGAATTTTTAACTGATATGAATAAAAGTTGCTTTTCTTCATCAATTTTAAATTTCTAGGATGCAAAAATAATCTGGAATAAATGAAACTAAATCAATATATTTAATATAAATTCATGTTGCGTATAACTATAAAGTTTGGAAATTATTTTAATTTCGTTTAATTCTCTTCCAATTTCTAACACCAAGTATTTTGTGAGCTGGGATTCGATACTTTATTCATCTACTCAATACTGAATGTTCCAGAAGAGTGGCAGATATATTTTCTGTACATGAGAGTCTAATCTTGTGACATCACAGTCATATGACAAATGGAACTACTGACATCATGCACATTCTAACTGCATTTTTTTCCACCCAGCGTTATGATCCCATGCCCTTTTCCCTCCGGCACTATCCCCAATGGATTCCAAAACTAAACTAGCTGAATGCCATTGAAATGTATCACATGGCTACAAATTATCATGATTGAAGGAAAAAATTATTAGTTATTTTTAAAAAAAATTACAATTTCTAGCTAGATAAAACTGTTTTACCGATGAATGTATCTTCATGAAAAATATCTGAATACAAACCTTTTATCGATGAAAACTAGCTATTTTTAAAATCTCTAGTTATTAAAAATCAACATTTGACTTCGTCTCCAATTATTCTAAACATATAGTTTATAAGATCTTAAACATAATTTTCATGAGCTTAAAAACCTAAATTTGAAATCTAAATTTTTCATTTAAAATTTTGAATAATATTATGAACTTCATGAACTTAAAACCCTAAATTTGAAATCTAAATTTTTCATTTAAAATTTTGAATAATATTATGAACTTCATGAACTTAAAACCCTAAATTTGAAATCTGAATTTTTCATTTAAAATTTTGAATAATATTATGAACTTCATGAAATTAAAACCCTAAATTTGAAATCTAAATTTTTCATTTAAAAGTTTTGAACAATATTATGAACATCGAGTAAAACTGCCCAACAAAAATTTTATGAAAATGTATTTTTAGATTTAAAAAATATTTCGTTATCATAAATTTAAAAAATAATAATTTTAAAGCCAACATAATCAAACATGGGTGGTGGGAATACAAATGACATGTTTTTCCCTTGGCTTAGTGCTGATTCAAGCCAATTTTATGGATGTTGCTGTAATTTATATATTCCGTCATCTATAATAATTATATTATGAATTAATAGTTCTGAGAAAGAAAAGCATCGCTTCAATTGTTGAAAAAAACCCTAAAATGCAATTTTTCTAATTCTTTAAGCCTCGATTAAAAGTCTGAAATTTTATAGATATAGCGATAAGGCATAATAATATACTTTATGCGTTTTGGTGAAAGCAATGCTTACTTTAATCTTCCTGCTGTGAGAAACAACAAGGAAAGTCAAAATAAAATTTAATGTCTGTTTTAACTGCGAAATGGATCTTTTACAATTTAGCCTCATATCGCAAACTTCGATAATTAATGGAACTACGCTCGCTTTTACTAGGGCGATGGAATTACCACTTGGAGTTACTAGGAACAGTGAATATAACTGAAGCTAGAAAATAATGAATACGATATTGTTTTAAAATATTCCAGCATTTCATGGAAAGCAGGGCTTTATAAAATGCTCTGTTGTTGCTGTTTAAGTGAAGAAAATGCTGTTCCTTCTTTTTATCTAGCATTTTCCCTTCTAGGTTTTTTTTGTTCCTTTACTTGACAGAGAAGCAGATATTAAAAATTATTGAAGGGTTGATTTCTTCCTAATGGGTAGGACAGGTGCCGATATACATACGTTAAAAACTGACAATACTGATTTTTAATTTGCTACAAATTTTCATATGCCAATTGAAAACGAAAAAAAAAAGTAAATTAATAATTGAAAGCGAAAATAAGTAAATTAATAAAATATCTAAAACGTTTGGGAATTTTATTTCGTTTCAATCTTTGAATTTAAATCTTCCTTTAATTATAAAGATATAATGATAGGGCTTAATAATTTTTTCATCAATTTGATGAAAGTAATATTTACCTTGATCTTCAGCTAGCAAGAAATGATACGGAAATACGAAATGCAGGTTACAGTCTGTTTATTCCTGATTAGAATTTAATTAAATTTAGTATCAATAAGTAAACGTAGATAGGCTATTAATACAACTATGCATTTTTAGCACGGTGTACTTACTACTTGAAACGACTGGGAACGTTGAATATAATTGGAGCTACTTAGCAAAACACAGAGAACCATTATTGAATATTAAGAAGTTTTCATGAAAGGCTGGCTTTGCGAAAGAGCCCTGCTATTATCGGTGTATTTCTTACTAGCATTCTTAAAAAAATTACCTTTATCTTATTGATATATTTTACTTTTCGATCCTTGAAGACAAATTTGAAATTTTGATAATACCACGTGAATAAAAAGTCACTGACATATCCCATAATTTTATAAAAAGATTAAAAAATTATATCAGTCTGCGTTTTTCACTTATTTTCACTACGTGGGTTATAGTGTTTTTTTTCGGCATACAGAATGGTTCAATTGTCAGCATATAGATAGCACTATTGTACAGCATTTGTTTTGTAAGGCTAGCTTCCAATCCGTCATTGTAAGTATGACGTCTCCAATAGAAAAAGCAAACTGTGTCGGTTGGTACTTCGAATCAAAGTAGATTATTCAAGTTCAAATTCCTCTTAATTTATCTGCTCCTTGTCGAAACAGCATTTTCTCATGCCGCCGAAGATATTTTGGACAGATCAAGGAGTAGTAGGCCTCACACGTCATATGATGAGGCCGAAAGAATCTGCCAAATATTTATTCGTAGTCCAACGTGGTCAACACGAAGAGCTTCACGGGAATTAGGAATTGCACGAAATAGAGTACGTCGATACTCTTTTGAAGTACAGACATTTATTATTTTTATGGCAAAAATAAACCTATACCACGTAATCACTTTTGTAAAACCACACATTGATAATTTTTTTTAAAAAAAATTTGTTAAATTTTGAAATGTGACAAGGACTTTTGGTTCCCCTTGTATAAACATACAAAATAATAATTTGATTTCTGCTATTCGGAGAGAGTAATATTTAACTTACTCTTCGATTATTAAGAACAATGTGGAAAATCAAAATTCGAGCTACAGTCTGTTCACCACTGAAAAATCTATCTTGTTCAATATAGCCTCTTATAGTAAACATCGAATATTTATTTTAACAACTATGCCCCTTTAGGTCGATGAAATGAAATTACGATTTGGAATAAATAACAAGGAGCGTTGTACATATTTACTACGTGACCGCGTGACAGAACGCCGCCCCATGTACCCGTGTCTTATGCCATTGCGGCAACCGAACCGGTTGAATGGACATGGCACTGACCACGTGACATACGAATTGCCTCAGATTTGGAAACTCTCATAAAAGACCGGGCTTTATATGGTTTCTAAATGCAGAACACTTTTTTCGTCCTTTTTCATGTGCCTTTTAAACTACATTCCTTGAAAATTGATTATTCTTGCAGCCAGTGCAGGTTCGGTTTTCGTAATGGTATCAAGCACGGGAGTATGTGGCGGCGTTCTGTATGTCTTGATAAAATACGCAGTTAAGCAGTTCAAGATTATTGCATACCGCTTATTGTCATCTCTGGGAAATTTAAATCTTAAAAACATACTACCAATTCGCCCTATTGGCTGTGAATTTGCAACGATTCGCATATATATAATTATCTTTGGTTGAGGTTAGTAGGTAACCTCTCATATCGTCAACGGATGTCTAGTCACGACACCAAAAGTAAGACCGTACCTTCAGGTAAACAATGATATAAAGCGGTCATCTTTAAAAGTTAATTACTTAATGTTTAAATGAATTGTTAATTTGACAAAGGAATTTACAGATTTTTTTACTTTTTAGATATATGTCATATATTTGCAATTTATAATGCATTATGTACCTTAGCAACAATCACGCATTATCGAATTGGCACCTGATAGCCGATATGAAGGTGTACAGACGAGAGGATGTCAGTGAAATGTATATTTTGACATTCGACAATTTAATATTTCAGAGATGGTTTTCGCAAACCCGGTTTCAAAGTTCTATATATTTCCTGAGTGCAAAAAATAGAATTAAAAAAACTAGGTGAAATAATAGATAATGCATGAATAATATTTTCTACAGTTCATGGCAACTGTAAGGCTTAGTGCAGAGCCCTACTTTCATAAGAAATCGAAGAACAAGAAAAAGGATCATAATGAAAAATCTCTGTTTAGCTTCAATTATATTTAACACTCCTGGTTATCCCAGCTGGTAATTCCATCACCCTAAAAATTACGTAGTTGTGTGAATAAACTATGGAAATTTTCTACATAAGGCAAGATTTTTAATTACATTCATTTTACATGGGTAAACAGATTTTAGTTTGGATTTAGATATTCCGTATAGTTTCGTCGATGATAAATATAAATATAATATAAAACAACTATAAAATATCAGACAGTATATTATAAGCGTATATTTATGTACTTAATTTACATTTGATTCAAGGGTTGAAACGAAAAGAATAAATCTCAAATGTTTCAATTTTTTCTACTTTTATTTGACAAGTATGAAAATTTTCAGAATACAAAAAGATGAAGCATTTAATTTTTAAATTCTCGAAATCAATATACAATAAAAATATAGTTTTTATAGTTAAATGCCAAATTTTCTGTGCGGTCGTTCTTCCAAATTAGAAGACATCGAAGTTTACCACAATAAAACAATAACAAAAACAAAAAATAATAAAAATATATAAGCAAATGTCAAGTCATATTGTTATGTAAAGTTGTATTAGTTTAACGTTAGTCTAAGGTAAAGAAAAGTACATCATCTCCTTTAAAGAGAAGATCTTAGAGGAGAATCATGAGTGTCTTTCTAGTTTTCTTGGAAGCACGGGAAAATTTAATCGGGTCATAAATATACACACCCCATCCATCCTTCCGTTATCATGATGCGATAAGATCTTAGAGGAGAATCATGAGTGTCTTTCTAGTTCTCTTGGAAGCACGGGAAAATTTAATCGGGTCATAAATATACACACCCCATCCATCCTTCCGTTATCATGATGCGATAAGAAAACCACACTGACCTACCCTACAAAAGAGGGTGTAAGGCCTTGAGTGGGGCTGTGGAGAAGAAAGGGAAAGAACACGGAAGGGCCCCCCCCCCCCAATCCCTCAAGCATTAGGAGAGCTAACTGGATTTTAGAAACATCAATCTATTTTCAACCCTATTATATAATATCTTGCACATATTATACCCAAAATCAAGAGGGCAGATTTTAATCGCATCAGAACAACTATTATTAATTATATACTTATGGAAATACCAATTAACAAAGTGCACCTTGTCAAAACATACAAAAATCACAAAACTATGCAGCGGGGGAAAATTATGAAACACATTTCCCTAGGGGGCACTTTCCAACCCACTCGTCTTGATGCAATAGTCCCAAGCATTTATTGTCCCTGGAAGAAAACAAATCTCATTGGCCTACTAGATTGGGATAAAATCCAAAGAAAAAATGCTTTGAAAGACGTAAAAATTATATTTTGAGTTGTTAGAGTTAATAGAAGTAAGGTTAAAAAATTACAAAATAGATTTTTTTTATATAATCTTATCATTCTCTTATCTACTACAGCAATCTTATCACTATTTAGTTAAATATTCTTGACACAGTAACAATTCAAACAAGTGAAATCCAAGCACATCTGCAAACAAACCTGAACAAATTATTGAGCTTTAAATATCATAATTTTAAGGGGAATTGGAACCCTAAGTCTGTTGACCCTAACTCTGTTACTTCAATGTATCTTTTCTCAAAATATGTTATAGATCCACGTTTGAAAATGTTTATACAAATAAAGTACATTTTTCTCATTATACTGAAAAGATTTTTTTAATTCAAAAATTTATTTTTTACAAATTTTTTGGTGTCAAAACAAAAAATCTGAATTTGGCTATTTCGATGTACTTTTTCTCAAAATCTCTTACAGAAACATGTTTGAATCTTTTTATACATGATAAGAACACCATTCTCATTATACTGAAATGAGCTGTTGGTTATTTTGTAATTTTTTTACAAATTTACAAAATATTTAATTAGACACAGTGAAATAAATTGTATCCTATTTTCACACAAAAAATTGTAAAAAATTAAGTTTCGAGTTTTTATAAAGAAGATCATTGAAGTATAATGAGAAAGGTTTACTTTATTTCTATAAAAACTTTCAAACATTTATTTACAGCAGATTTTGAGAAAAGATACATCGAAGTAAGAGGGCTAGGGTTAGCGGACTTAACTCCCCTTACATCAGTAGGCGACGGGGTCGAGAAACAGCTGAGGGTTGATTGGATCATTTTCCTCCAGACGGCCATTGAATTCGTTTAAATTTTGAAACAACAATATTCAAATCTTCGTATCTAGCTAAAGCTTAGTTGCCGAAGAGTGTAAACCTTTCAGGTGATTCATCTCAAAGACATTGTATTAATTTAATTTTACAATCAATTCTGCATTTTGCAGGGGGGGAAACGACATGATATCACAACGTAGAGTAAGGGAAAATGACGGTATGAAAAACGCAGTTGATGAAATGCTCAGATCTTTTTGTCATAAGACAATGACATCAATTATTTTTTCAGTAGTGCGGAATAGTTGCGAACTCCCATCATTAAAAAGTGTGTAAAATCTTATAACGCTGAATTGATATCTTCATTCGCCTCAATGGGCAGAAAGTTGTGAAAATTGGACTGAAAATGGTTAAAATTCAAAAACTAATAAAAAATCACAGATTTTGTTGTTCAGTTTTCAGTAGCACTTAAAAGTTACTATTTATTAACAACAACACCTTTACAAAATTTTAGATTTATGGGTTAATATCTTCTGCCGCCTCAACGGCGCTGAATTTTGGAAATTTAAGGCGAATTTTTAAATAAATACACGTTTTACTTACCTCCTTATAATGCGAATAGTAACTTTATTCAACCTTTAAAACATACAAAATTACAAAAGCACTATTTTTTGTAATTTTTTGGACTCAACTTGTGACATTTGTTTTATGGATTTTAGTGTAGCTCTGATAAATCAATCCCTGTTCTGCGGTCGAACTCTTTTTCTGAAGGCTTCAGTAACGAGTTTCACAAGTCGCTCAACTGCTCGCGTGTATGAAGGAAATTTAATAAAGTCCCAGTCGTCCATTGGCTCATCGTCCTCTATCATGTTCAGAAGTCCTTGACAAATTATATGTCTGAGAACTGAATGCGGTGTGACATTACAAGCTTGCCAGTCAATGAGATCTACGTAGTCTGTATCTCGAATGTTAACAACAGGAATAATGAATCTATGACCGCAATTTCCTTCTGGACCAATTTCAGCATTTATGAATATGTAACCAAAGCACTATTGGATGATTTTAGCAACCTTATTTTTTTGGGGATGTGACGGCACAGTCTTGAACACTGGAGTGTTTAATGGTGTAATTAGCATGCTTGAATTGAAATTTCATCGACCAATCCAGTGGATTATCTGCTTACTTCATTTCCACGAGTTTCAATTATGACACCTATTTGAGCGCAAGTCTTCTGGTCCCTCGTCTTACGCCGGAGACATTGGATGAAACCTGAAAGGTTGCGAGAAGCTGCCACTTGTTGCTTTTAATAGTATTGAATGTGAATTGCCAGACATTGATCCCACAAACCACAAGTTGTGATCAGAAATACTTATTAGACATTTACACAGCCATTAGTTCTGGCGTTAGTTCTTCAGACCTAGTGAAACGTCAACCGTGTACATTGAATTTGACATACTGGCTAACAACTGCTAATCGAATATTAAAGCTTTAAATACAGGGTGTCCAACAAAGGACTCCCTCATTTTAAAATTAAATAACTCGGCAACGGAGATCGATAGAAGAACGAAACCAGTGATATGCTTAGTCTGAAAGCCGTAAAAATCTGATACAAAAGTTTCAAAATTAGTTTTAAATGTTGCCGACAGGTGGCGCTGCAGGTTGTAATAGCTATTCAGAATCCGATAAGAAATCTATAAACTGTCCTTGGCAAGCACGAAAAATGCCTAATTTGAATCGATTGTGATGTGATTGCAACGATTACTTGCAAATGACAGTTTATAGCTTTCTTCTCGAAATCTGAACTGTGATTACAACGTACAGCGCCACCTGTCGGCAACATTTATAACTAATTTTGAACTTTTGTATCAGATTTTTATGGCTTTCAAACTAAGCATATCACTGGTTTCGTTCTTCTATCGATCTCCGTTGCCGAGTTATTTAATTTTAAAATGAGGGAGTCCTTTGTTGGACACCCTGTATTAGCATCAAACCCATCAAATAAGTTGATAACTTTGGTTGTATTCATTCTATGAGTTTACGCACCCTCATGGTTCCGAATTAAGGTTCATCATCCCATAAAGGGTGGTGCTAAACACTTGTGGCGTTTCATCAACTCATCTCGACACTTGCCAAGAAATATTGTGATATATTTGAACAAGTTACTTCTCGCAACGCTCACTTTGCGGCTCCATAAAACATGCTTTTGGCTATATTAACTGATGAGAGAAGCCATATTAGAATCCTTTCAGCTCGGAGAATAATCAAAGCAAACACAGGCAATATACAGGGCATCCATAAATTACTCACTGTTTAATTAAATTAAATTGAAACGTTATGCTAAAAAGAATATAAAAAGATTTATATCGATATAATGTTTAGTTCAAGGATTTATTCTTTTTCTGCAAATGACAATATGAAAACTTGTTTGTTTACTGAAAAATGGCCACTGGTCCGTCTCTAACGATCCACTGATCCAGTCTCGGTGGAATGGTAGAGGTTGACCAATTTCTTGACTTCCAGGTTGTCTGATTATCACAAATTTCAGGGGGATTCTATGAGAACTGAGTTTATGCTACAGTGGTTTGGAGAGTCGAAGAATTAGGCAATTGAATCACCAAAGAAAAAGCTAAAAAACCAATTCCGCAAATCGTTTAAAAAGTCTGGGGGAAATCTAGAACATACTTGATGACATGGTATTCTCCAAGCAGCTAACTGTGTTCATATTGACGTGTATTAATATAATTTTTTTTAAGTGCTAAACAAAATTCAGGGATCTTTTTTCCATAACTTTTATTTTGTATTATTTATAATTAAGTGTTTATCTGGTGAATAATTTATGGATACCCTGAATAAAAACTGACGTATTAGTAAATTTTAGCATTTGTACCACCCGCTATTGCGAAGGTAAAGAAAAATAAATTTTTAAGAATTATCTTTATTACTCCTTTCTGTAGGATAATAATGCTTCTTGATTATCATATGCACACTAATTATAGACTTCAGAAGAGAGGAATTTAACGATCGACTACAATAACTTACTCGATATATTATCATGAATTTCAGTGTTTATTATACAGGGTGACTAAGAAATGCTGCTCACATTACAAAAGTTTGCAAAAAAACTAGGAACACTCGTATTCGTATTTCTACTCGGTTTCAAAAGTTTTGTTTCACAGTATTCTTTATTCCTAGAATCCGATATGTTGGATCTAGCTGTGGTCTGATGTCTAATGTAAGAGAAAAGTTCAAAAGTTCAATAGTGCCATCTGAACTCCAGAATTTAGTACCGTGTATTTGTACGTATCCTGCTATATGCAGTAACTGAAGTACCGTATCACAGCTGCAATTCATTCAATAGCTCCTCAGATGTTTGCAAACAAAACGATGACCTGAAATTGAGTATCGCTTGTACATACAAAACGAACCAATAGATCTCACTTCAATATTAAATTTGTAGTTTCATAATAAATTAGTAAATATTTCTTGTTTGTAAACGCTCTAGTTTTTATTTAACACAATTTTGTATTATGTCTAATAATTCTCGGACACCGTGTATACCAAACCTTTAACAAAACTTGACATCCGGAAGAATGAATCTAAACTTTTTAGAAACAGGTTTAATGCATTACATTTATAAGGAATAAAGTATCCTGATTAAAAGGGCAAGAAATCTTTCTGAGAAATCCAGCCGTTTATAAAAACTTATATATTACCGTTTTTAAACTTAGTCGCGTGTGGTACAGATGTCTCCCATTAGTTTTCAAAATTTTGTGCTTTAAATTCCATTCATTGTTTAAAAGTATTAATTTCATACATGCCCTGCATACCAGGGTTTCGATGTAACATTTAGTTTTCAACTCTTTTGCCATATTTACTTCAAAGAAACGTCCTTTTAAAAAGGTGCCACTATATGAAAACATTTTGAGCTTTTCTTTTCTATACTCATAAAGTCAATTAAAATATGTGAAGAAAAAATTAAGATATCTTATGAAAATTATAGGATATAAAATACACAAAAAGATGCTTACGAGTTTTTAAAAACTTATGTAATGAAACTGGGAAGGTGTGTTAAATAATGTTACCACACGTAAAAAATTAGAATAAAAAAGGTCTAAGGAATTGGGTCTAAAAAAATAGCCTTGAGAGTACTCAGGAATGTGTTGCAGTAACGAAAAGCGAAATTGGCTCTGCTTCTAGAACCACCTGAAACTTTGAAAATCTGTATATAAGCAAGATTTGAAAGTTGTTTTCATCTAGAAAGGACTCAAATCAGATTTACGCCCAGTGGTGAAAGTTAGTGATACAATTTGCAGAAAATAAACGGGAGTGGACATAAATTGAATAAAAACTGGATCCCGAATAGCGCCGGGTTATCATGTAGTTAAAAAATATTTTCCCTAATTTATTTAAAATACATGGCAAATGTAACATAACATTGCTTTTCGTGAAAGGTTAATGGAATCAGATGATTGCATTTCTGAGCTGACACATATGACCTAAATTGGAAATTATTTTATCTTAAAAGTGGTGTGAATTTTGAGCTATGTTTTAATAAATCTTCGCTGCCCTGAAGCACGTAATAATTTCAAGAATTTATTTGAAAGATGATAGAATTTAGATAAATTAAACAAAACTGTATGACACTTGAAATTAAAATGAAATTCGAAATCAGGAAGAAAAGTGATATAGTACAACCCCGGTTAACCAAACTAAAGGAGGAGGGGGGAGGCCTTTTCGGACTACAATTACTTCGGTTAACTCTATCGATAATGAACCGCCCCGTACGGCCCTTCAAGCAAAATACGATAGCCGTCCGAATGTCACTTTGAAATTTCCACCCCCTTTCGTGCAATGTGATTGATTTCACATCCGCGTCGCGTGCTTTCTTCGTTAGAGTGGCTCGCCCAGAGGTGTTTGGGGAAGAGGGGAGTTTTCTTACAATTTGCACAATGCCAGCTGTCATTGTGGTTTCTGAGGGGAAGTGAATTTCCCTTATCTTTGAGAGAGCGTTCCCGTACTTTGAGGTCCCTTTCTTTCAATGGCCTTAGGAATAAGAGGGTTAAACCACGAACATCTATCTCTATAATGCATCTAATAATTGTATGTAATTCTGAAATGTTAGGGTGTAAAACGTATTGAAAACTCTCTTTGTGCACAGCACTTATGTTCTTCATTACTGTTAACCCTCCGTTAGGCGCAGGGAAACAATATCGTAATTATTATTGTTAATTTTAGCGCTCTAACATTGATCGCTGACCTTCTTAGGGAATATTAAAGGGAAAAAATGAGGACATCGTTGCAAAAATATCTCACCTTCGCGATTATTTCCTTTCAGTACAGCAGAGGTGTTTTTGGATTTGCGATGTCAGGGGCATTTCGGATAATTTGGGTTTCGGTGAACTCGAGTTTGGTTAACCAAGGTTGAACTTTATTTAATGAAATTCTTTAGGTTATAAACGTCCGCAGCTACACATTTCCAAATAATCCAAAATATTAATGTGATACTCATTCCTGCATACAATGACATACATTTTTTTATACTTTCAATTACGAAAGTAAAAGAATAGATATATTATTTTAATTTGCAAAAAATTAATTTACTTATAATAAATCGTTTCCAAATTATTTATAATTTTTGTTGATCGGTTTTTCCTAACGACTATTTACTTTAGGTTCCCTTAATGAAAGTTTCGTTCAAAGAATTTAAACGTATATATATGTGCTCTTCTAACAAAGGAATCTCAATAGTATGAAAAAACCTTGGTATTATTTTTAATTAAACCTTCCAATATAACAGAAGATTTTTAAGTCTAAATACTTCATGATGTGTAAATAAATCACAATATTTACAAGTAGCAAAATGGGTGACCCCCTGTATTTTTTAAGGCACTTGAATATTTAATATGTTATTAATATAGCATATCCTTCCTTTTACTTTATTAATATTGTTAGATTGCAAAAAATGCAACTACATCATTTTTCGGCTTTACCAATATTTTTAATTATTTAAATCTTCGCCAATAAAGATTCTTTCTTATCTTGTGGCGTCTTTGGCAACTTTTAAAATTTCAACGGTAATTTTCAAAATGTTAATTTTTAAATGTTAGTTATAAATGTTAAAAATAGATTGGTGCAAAAATGTTAAATCTAGATTTATTATTCAATTATGATATGAACACAAGGTGCTGAAGCGTGAATGCAATAAATGTAATTTTTGCTACACTTAATTGAACACCTACTTTTTCAGGCACCTAAAAATGATTGGCTGCTAAAGAAAGTAGCTGAAAACATAAGAGATTATGTGATTGTGCTGGGAAAAAATAAATAAATAATTTGTGGTTTCTGATTTTCCTAAAATAACTCAACTCGAAGTAGAACGCTTTATATTAGTTTTCTGAGTTTGTAGATTATTTTATTTTAGTTATTTATATTTTTATCCTTTGTTATTAATTTTTTTTTGAAGAAACTATCGATGAATTGATGCCTGGACAGATAGGCATGGTATAATTGCAAGGGTTTTTATATTAAATGTTAAAAATACTGCTGTAGGCTGTAACTAAAGGAAAAATATAGGAGAAGTATCGTGTTTTATGTATTCTATTGAATGGCAGAAGCGGAGCTTGCCAAACGTCCATAGGACTTTGGTAAAAGACAAGTTGAGACCCAATCAAATTTATAATATTATCAGCGCCAAAATACCTGATCCAAGCAGTGATAAGGAATTGCACGATAGTATTGTTTAATTCATGATACACGGTCCTGTGATCCACGGATGATTGTGCATTGCCAATTTTATATCTGAAACATAATTTCCATATCAAAAAATCCAGCTTACTTTCAATTGAAATTAATTTTTTTTCAAAGCAATATGACCGATATTTTATTTTTAAATGAGTTTTCAACTTGATGTTTCCAATTCGGAATATTAGTCGTTAAACGGTTTATAGATAATAAATATGGTTTTATTGCAGCACTTACTGTTTATATATTTTCTGTTACCTATTATTTGCAGCTGTTCAGGAGGATGTATGCAACAGAAATTCACGCCAAACTTGAAAGTCAGAATGCGATTTTACTTGCTAATGCGAAAGACCTAGGAAAAACACATGCTACTTACTTTCTTTCTAGAACGTTATTCATACTAAGCCAGTCAGCAAAGTTTACTATCGATGCGAGTGGCAAGAAAGAAGGCAAGGGATAAAATATTACAAAACCAAACTTCAAAGCGTATGAAAAAGGAGAGAATCGTAATTTTCACAATTTGCGAAATAAGCAAGGGTTTCTGTAATACCCTGCCTTTTACGAAAGCATAGAAACGCTTTTTCTTTGGTCGGTAGTCACATGCGGAACTTTTATTCAACGTTTTTAGTTATTTCAAGTGGTATTACCATCTTCGAAAAAATATGCAGATGTATTAATGTACTATCTACTACTTAATGAACCAATTATCGGGATGTAAACAGACTGTAACTAGGATTTTGAGTTTCCGTATTTATTTACCAGATTAAAATTAAGGCAAAATTTACTTTCGGCAAACAACAGAAATTGTATTATCTTTAAAATGTTAAATTTAGGTTCTAGGATTGAAATAGAAAAGTTCCCAAATATTTCTAAGATTCTTTTCAACTTTCAAGAGACTAATACGTAAATATTCACGATAGGAAAAACGATTACTGTTCAGTATCTTAATATCTTCAAAATTTCATATCATATTTAAGTATTCGAGAGTAAAAAAATCTAAAACATTTCAGATTTTTTACCAATTTGAAATGAACAGTCAAAAAAGTTTTCTCTGTATAAAAATCTCTATATATAATTCTCTTACGTTGCGACAAAAAAGGGTCGAATTTCTTAAACGCCGTTTGGCAACAGCTAGCGAGTTTAGATTGTTTACATTCGAATCCGCGATTGATTTGATCTGGGACAACAAAATTTTTCAAAATGAGTTTAACTTAGGCAGTTTCGATTATAAATCGAAATCGTTAAGATAGGTCTAATGAAACTATTGAGGAATCTTTCATAATACGATCCAATCGGAATGAACAAAATAGCATCAAGCGTTTTTGTGAACGGAGCGAAGTCGCCGAGCTACAGGAACATAGTTGTGGGACTTGAGCACGAGTCTGTTCTTTTATACATGTGGCGAAGCTTTTCTGATCAACATTTCGGTGAAAAAAGAACATGTTTAAAACTTTTGTGTAAAAAGCAAGAATTTTAGAAATTTTTAAAAATTTCGGAAAAAGGCTATTTTGTTAATTTTAAAAAGGTAAAAGTAAATATTTATTATGGTTTATAATTTTGAATAGTGAATCTGAACATTTTTAAAGCCATTTGTCATGTTAAACTGTGCTTTTTAAGCTAAAAGTTGGGAAATCGGTTAAATAATCTTTCGTAACTCAATCTTTCTGAGATTTAAACGGATAAATAACTACCCAGAGTGAAAAGTTATAACTTTTTGGCTAAATAATTATTGCAGTGGGTGTTTATACATGTGGCGAAGCTTTTTTGATCAACGATACATTGAGAAGAGTGGAAATTTAGAAGTTTGTTGGAATCAAGTTAGGGCTAATGAAACTGTAGAAGAAATATTCAATTTTGTGTGCCAAGAAGTTTTAAATGCCTGATTTCTGATTGATGTAAATGAATAATGTTTGTAAACATTTTATATATATTTGTATTAATTATATATAATTGTTATTAACATTTGTAAACACACACACACACAGATATATATATATATATATATATATATATATATATATATTTAATGTTTCAATTCTGCAGGTCATTTTAGAAAACGCAAAATTCTCTGTATGCTTCCTGTTGCACTTTTCACATTTCTAAATGAAAGACTGCCATATTTAAGTGTTTACAAAAATGAAAGTATATGCAGGCAACTGTGATATCATAATATTGTGCAGAATTGCAAAGTTGAATTCTGCGTAATTCTAATACAAGGAAAAAATTACTAAACTCAATTAAAGGGAAAATTTTAGGTGGAGAAACGTGAACTATTCCCAGATTTCTTTGAAGAATTGGATCACTTATCATCTGTGAAGAATAGAGACTGTCGTTCATTTACCTGTTGCAATATTTTATTCTTAATATGCTCTATTTTATCCATCATATACGTCTCGACCGAATAGGCATTCTTAATTATCAGCATCGGAATAAAGAACCTCACTGACCGCAATAGGTATACAAACTATAATTTCAACAATCAGTGCCAACCACAGATATCAGCATGTGGTGCAATTTGATAAAAGAAAATAGGCTAACAATGATTCAAGTTAATAACTACCAATCTCAATAACCCTATGCAAAAGCATGTTGGAAATATTAGTGAAAATAATGTGTATTTTATCGTCGTAGCTTAGACAGAAGTCACAATGTCCAAACTATAGTTTCGAAATGAGATCAGTTTTAACTTAATTAATTTTGAGTCGTTATGATAAGAAGGAAAATTGAATTTAAAAATCATAAGGATGGCACAGTTCGGGTCCGCGCCTTGAATTTTTCGAGAGAACGTCGGGGTAAAATCATAAAACAAGTATTTCGTATTAATATGTAATTTAGTTATAAATCTCTTTAATACAATATTTACACAGAGAAGTATATTGGTTACAGAATAAATAAATTACAAGCTACCACAGACCCAGGCTATATGCAATAAACTTATGATTCATCTATTCTGTAACTATTATACAACTCTGTGTGTAATAGTTACAGGCTGTGTATTGTACAACAGTTACAACTGTGTATTGTATTAAAGAGATTGATTATTAAATTTCATATTAATACGAAACACTTTTTTTATGATTTTATTCCGGCATTTTCACGAAAGTTCTACTGCGCAGACCCGAACTCCGCCTTTCTTATGTTTTATTTAGAGTAGCTTTTTATGACACCAACTGTTGACAATATATAGAACTACAATTCGCGTATGCGCAGTAAAACATTATTTACTACAAATGCTCTTATATTCCGTAATATTCAAATTTGTGAATTCAAATTTTAATACAATGTTTTTTTCATGTATTGTCATGCATATGGTAAGTTTCGCACAATTCGAAAGAAAAATCTGCATGTTATAATATAAAAACATGCGAAGTTTGAATTTTCAATTTAATACCTATTTTCACATATATTCTGATAAATATTTTTATTGTGTCATTTTGGGTTCTAGTAATTTTCCTCAAGCTCTTTAAAATGACACCAGAATCAACCTCCTAGCTAAACGATTTTCCACGCTACACTTATTTATATCCTTACATGAAGCTAATTCATAACAATCACGCGCATGCGCCTTCACTGGTGCTATTACGTTACAGGCAAAACAAATACTATGCGACAAACTCTTATAGATATGATCTATCCGTTGTGGGGTCAACCATTCTTTTTGCATTATTAGTCTCGTAGTTATTAGTTATTCAAATCTCACGGTATTTTGTAAGAAAAGAAAGTTCGAACGACAATCACTGTAACGAGCGGAATGTTCTCACATCAGAAGGACGAATAAAGTGTTCTGCATTTAAAAACAATATAAATCCATGCCTTTCGTGAGAGTTTCCAAATCGGAAGGAATTCGTCTGTCATGTGGTCTCGTAGCTTTAATTATATAGAACATATAATTAAAACATAAATTGTTTTAATAAATTTTCGATGTTCACTATAAGAGGTTATATTGAAAAAGATACATTTTTAAATGGTAAACAGCCTGTAGCTTGAATTTTAATTTTACACATTGTTCTTAATAAGCGAAGGTTAAGGTAAATATTATTTTCTCCGAATAGCAGAAAGCAAATTATTATTTCGTATGCTTATACAAAGGGAATCAAAAGACCTTGTCACATTTCAAAATTTATCAAAAAATTTTTTAAAAATTATAATCGATGTGCGGTTTTCACAAAAGTGATTACGTGATATAAGTTTATTTTTGTCATGAAGATAATAAATGTCTCCACCTCAAAAGAGTATCGAAGTATTGTATTTCGTGCAATTCCTAATTTCAGTGAAGCACTTTGTATTGACCATGTTGGACTACGAATAAATATTTGGTAGATTTTTGCGGCCTCATCATCTGAAGTGCTTGGCCTATCATTCCTTGGTCTGTCCAACAAACTTCCAGTCTCAAAATATCTTTGGCGTCATGAGAAAATGCTGTTTCGACAAGGAGCTGCGTAGTTTCAATTATACTCAACGTGCGCAGTAGATTCAAGAGCTAATTTTCTCGTGCTAAAAATACAAAGTTGTATCAATAGCGTATCTACGTTTACTTATTGATACTAAATTTAATTAAATTCTTATCAAGGATAAACAGACTGTAACTTGCATTTCTTATTTCCGTATCATTTCATATTAGCTGAAAATCAAAGTAAATATTACTTTCATCAAACTGTGGAAAGTATATTAATAAGCCCTGTCATTATATCTGTAAAATTTGAGATTTTCGTTCAAAGATTGAAACAAAATAAAATTCCCAAATGTTTTAGATATTTTATTTACTTTTTCGTTATCAATTAGCCAATATGAAAATTTGTATCAAACTAAAAATCAGTGTTGTCGGTTTTTAACGTCTGTTTGTGAGCACCTGTCCTACCCATTAGGAAGAAACTATAAAAGACTGTAGCAAAAATAGCTCTGTGGGTGTATGGCGTGAACAGTCCAACACGCAGGAAAATGGATAATTAAGGTTTACCCACAAATATGAAGGAAAACACGCAGCACAGGCAACAGGAACAATAGATCTTGCACTGATTAGCAACGCAAACAGACAACAACTCACAGGTAAGAACAGTTCAGCACTATCGGAATTAGCAACATGAACAATCAGCAAATCACTAATAATGACAACAACAGCACTTTCATTAGCGCTCAGCTCACCGGCTTTCTAACTCGTTCTGCAGACGAAACTCCAAAGATGTTCTAGTCTATCAACAACTACTCCTTTGTGATCCATCTGCTGTTCTTTTATAGTCTCTCCGACCGGCCGTGACGGTACATGGAATCATCTCGAACATTCAAGCGTGTTT
Source organism: Araneus ventricosus (assembly GCA_013235015.1). Taxonomy (NCBI): domain Eukaryota; kingdom Metazoa; phylum Arthropoda; class Arachnida; order Araneae; family Araneidae; genus Araneus; species Araneus ventricosus. The sequence goes on along the minus strand of BGPR01008726.1, from coordinate 1,617 downwards.
TCTCTCCTAATAGAGATATCAAGAAAAGGGCTGCATTTTCCGGAATCTTCGATTTGTCGCCAAAATCGCAAAAATTATCGCCAAGTCGCCGTGGCTGCTGCCAGACATCCCACACTTACACACAGGCCGTTACGTCACATGGTGTTTTCTCGTGTATTCCCTTTCCTAGTAGAAATATCGAGAAAAGGGTTGCATTTTCGGGAATCATCTACTTGTCGCCAAGGTCGCCAAAATTTTCGCCAAGGTCAGGGGTACCATAACAGTCGCTGAGGTCACTCCATGCTTAACCTTGTAAAACTCTCTTCCCAACCATAAGACAAGCATTGATTTGAAGCGACTTTCCATGTCCGTAACAATACATACAATGACGATACGAGATGATGCCGACTTGTGGATATGAACCCAACGTAAATTTTCACATAAGACTTTTTAGACAAGATATGAATCAACCCTTTCATAAGGTTTAATATCTGTGTCACTGTCAATAAAGAATTTAAAGGAGAAAAATAATAGATAAAAAAGTAACAACATTTTCTAACTTAACAAAAACAACAGAGCTTTATATAAAGCCCTGTCTTTCATGAAATAGTCGTTATTTTTTTAATGAACATTGCCTTCGGTATTTTCTATTTTCAGTTATATTCACTGTTCCTAGTAACTCCAAGTGGTAATTCCATCGCCCTAGTAAAAGCGTAGTTACATTTATAAATTATCGAAGTTTTCTACTTGAGGCTAAATTGTATAAGACTCATTTCGCAGTTATAAACAGGCATTGAATTGTGTTTGGATTTTCCATATTGCTCCTCACCACAGGAAGATTTGTAATCATTGCTTTCACCGAAACGCATAAAGTATATTATTATGCCTTAACATTATATCTTTAAAATTTCAGATTTTAAATCGAGGCTTGAAAAAAAATTAAATTTCCCAAATATTTCATTATTTTTTTCATTTATATGAAAACGTCTTTCCGCTCGTAGCAGTTGTGACTGGTCGAAGTGTGACAAAATTTCATCAATAGTCGCTAATACCTGCGAAAATAATAATGCGTGAAAATGGTTGAGTTTACAACGGATTGATCACGATTGCACGTGTTTGTCGGACTGGAAGTGGTTTGTCTCTGACTTCATGACGCGGTTGTAGACGCATGCGCGTGGTAGTCGAGAATTAATTTTGTGTGCAATTTCAATTTAGTGCACCGTTGACACGCTCTGAGCTAGGTTTATTCTGATGTAATAGTAAAGAGGTCGCGGAGCACTACGATGAACTAAAATGAGACAATAAAAATTGTTCCCGGAATATAAGTAAAATATGATATTAAGTAGAAAATTGAAGTATGGTTAAAGAAGTCGTCTCGTATATTCGTAAATACACTTGGAATTATAGAAAATGCCAGTCCGAGGAAAGATCCCTTCGATAGGAATGCAATAGACCTAAAAAGTCTAGCACCGAGAGAATGCGAGAGATACTGCAATGTCGAAAAAAACTTGCAAATGGCATTGCTGATACATCGGGCGAGCAGGACTGCGACATCTAAGTCATCTACGGATCATTGGAAGGCGATCCTGGAGACAGTGATAATACGTGGACATTGAAGATATTGGCAGTATCTTCCTG